>JAXCGZ010003857.1:22500-62500 GCA_037179515.1 Halocaridina rubra
CTCTCTCTCTCTCTCTCTCTCTCGTAAATGTTGTCATATAGTTTATTAGGTGGAAAGGTATTTGAATATTATGAAATGATGCTAGCGTAATATGAGGATGGAAATCCATCTCGCAATAGCAGGATATTTCAATATATTCTGCTTAAATCCCCGTAATATTTATTGAATATTAGACAGGCATTAACGCCTGGATTTTAAGTTTATTATATTGTTACTGAAGTTGAATGGAATATATATTGTTCTCTAAATCACTACAACACAACAAGCTGCTGGAGGAAGTACCAGTCTTCAGAGACCTTCCACGGGAATGTAGCCATACAATAAACATAATACAAACTTTATTTCCTTTGTGTAGCAGCCCCTGTCAATTCAGCAGGTTCAATCCGTATCCTTAAGAATATGTATATAGTTTTGAACAGTATTTCCAAGTTATCGGACTTCAGTTATTGTCATATTGCCAGCGTTATTGCTCATTTGAAAAGAAACCAATAGTTTGCAACTTCTTAGAGTGAAAGAAAGACTAAACTAGGAGAGGTTAGAATTAAAACCCATGCACTGACGATTAATGACATACTTAAAAACGCGCGTTGAATCTAAAATAGAAAATAAAATATTGAACCTCATTCACCTAAACTGAATAGGGGTGAAGAACTGTAGGAGATGCAAAGCACAGGATGGTACATAACCAGACTCCACTGACATTGTGTCTTTCTTTGAATATCCTTCCTCTTGGCATAGATACTTGCTATCTTCTCACCCATATGCCGAAGTTGTCAGAATTTGAGACGTCAGTGTACACCACAGTGAGAGACTTAATTTATCACACTGAAGTGGGAGTAAGTGAGGCCCATGCTTTCTCTATTACTCACGATCTGGAGCAAATTTTAAATATCCCACTCGTGCTCCCGATCAACACGAACATGCAGCAGACAATCTAGACCTATTTCTTACTTTTAACCCTTCAAACTATTCTTATTCTGTGCTTTCCCCTCTTGGTAAATCTGACCACTCTGTGATTTCAGTCTATCCCACTTTCGCTCTCCCTCCATCAATCCCTCCCACTCAGCACTGCCTTTGGCACTTTGTGCATACCCAACATAAAAATTTGTGTTACTTCGTCTTTGATTTCCCATGGGAAGACTTCTACTCTCGGTCCCACAACCCTGATCAGGAAGCCCTAAAAGTTGCTGAGGTCATAACCTCGGGAATGGAGGCGTACATCCCCTCCTCTATGAAAACTTTTTCTCCCCCTAATCCTTAGTTCGACTGTGCCTGCTCCATGGCTATTCAGGCCAGAGATCGGGCACACCGGTCATACCAAGCCTATCCTTCTGATTTAACTTGCTCTGCTTTTATAGTAGCTAAGAATCGCTGTACTGCTCAGATTCGAAGGCCTGAGGCGTCCTTAATAAGAAGCATAGTTGATGACCTTAACTCCTCTCCCACTGACAAATGTTTATGGTCCTTAGCCAAAAATTTTCTGTAACTCAAGCTTTCCCCTTCTCATTCTTTCTGATGTTCTATAGCTTGCTCTCCCACTTTGGTTGTCATTTTTCTGCTAACTTCCGTAAACGATTCCAGTGCACCTCTCCTTCAATCTTTACCCCCCTCTAACCCTATACCCTCCCTTATCCTTTTTCACGCAAAGTACATAAGGTTCTTTCCTCGCTAAAGACAAACAAGGATTCTGATCCCGATGGCATCCATGCAAGATTCCTTAAGGAGTTTGCAGATGTACTGGCTCCTGTGCTTTGCCATCTTATTCACCTCATTCTGTCAACCAGTATCTATCCTTCATCATGGAAGCATACTCTAGTGCAACCTGTTCCTAAGAAGGGTGATAGCTCTATTCCTTCAAACTACTAACCTATTGCCCTAACCTCTTCTATCGCTAAAGTTTTCAAAACTTTGCTTAATGCTCACTTTTTGAAACATCTTGAAACTAACTCACTTATCTCCAATGACCAGTACGGCTCTCGCAAGGCGAGATCCACTGGTGACCTCCTGTATCATATCTTACTCATGTACGGTCATCTTCTCTGAGGAACTATGGGGAATCCTTTGTCATCGCCTTGATATCTCTAAGGCTTTTGACAGAGTCTGGCACATGGCTCTGTTGGCCAAACTCCCTGTCTATGGCTATACCCTTTCTTTCTGTTCTCTGATTTCTAGTTTTCTTTCTGACCGATTTATATCTGTGGTTGTTGACGCTGCAATACTTAGGCCATTCCCTGTTACCAGTGGTGTTCCACAGAACTCTGTTCTTTCCCCTACTCTGTTCCTACTCTTCATCAATGATTTTCAGTCCCCATCTTACTCTCTTCTTCATGCCTTTGCCGACGATTCTGCCCTTCATTTTTCCTATTTCTTTTCTTCACAACCTTCATCTGCTACACGTAATCAGTGTCACATCACTCTTTCTTCTACTCTCAGCTCCGATTAACAGAGGCTATCTGAGTGGGACACCCAAAATTTACTTAAATTTAATGCCTCTAAGACACACAGTTTCTGGCTATCTCTTTATCTTCTCCTCCTGATAGCCCTATTGTCTTTGAAAGTAACGAAATTTACCCTCTTAATTCTATCAACATATTAGGAATCCATATAGCCTCTAACTTGTCTTAAAGGAAATCACATAATCCAAATTTCAAAATTTGCATCCAAAAAATTTGGAGTTCTCTTTCGTTTTTGTTATTACTTTAAGTCTTTACAGTTTCTTAATGTCTATAAAGGTCTTATCCATCCCTGCTTTGAATACTGCTCACACATCTGGGGTGTTCCTGCTTATACTTATCTCCTTGATAGGGTTGAATCTAAGGCAGTCAGACTCATTAATGACCCTTCTCGTACTTCTAATCTGGATATAAGATATAATCCCTTTCTCTTTTCTATCACTACTACTTCCATCACTGCTCTGATAAGTTGGCGAGTTGCATTTCTCCCCCACTATCGAGGCCGCGTAACACTCTCCAAGCAGCCTCGTCTCACAGGTACTGTGTGGAGATTTTTAGCTCGCGGATTGGTTGGTGCAGCGACTGCTTCTTCCCATCTACCTCCTGACTCAGGAAATACCCTTTTTCCTTCAATCTTTCCAATTTCTTTTATACCATCTTCCTTCAAAAAGTGGATCTATTGTCACCTGATGACCTAATACTCCATATCACTAGGTCCTCAGTACTTTGACTATTCTTTCAGACTGTCCTTTTCGTTTGTGTATCATTGCCTCATCTCTGCCTTGTCCATTGCCTTTTTCTTTTCCTTTGTCTTGGTGTTTTCTTCATGCCCGGACCTTTCTTGATGAGGGCAGTTTTTTTGCCAGTCCCGGTGTCACCCTAATGACAAGAAATATACATCTACCTTTGATCTCATCGTGTTCATGATGCAGTTTGCTGATTTGATGTCCCCAATGGCTTTCAAAGGTAGAGACAGTGAAGCTATGCAAGTTGTTGACCGAATCCGAGCATATCTTTACTACTAGGCCATAGGAGCTGAAGCTACTTTCAACCGGATGTGAATCGCCAACAAACTTGGCTGAAGTAAGCTTTGGGTTACTGACATGCGGATTATGAGATATGGCAACAATCACATGATACTTGACTTTAGTGCATGAGTAAAACAATATTGAAGAAAAGTGCGGGAAGCCACAACAAAGCACTGCAAGTGTTGTGAAAGATATCAATAAGCGCCGAGGTCAGATTGTTAATCGGTAAATGGTTTGTTATTGTTTGCGAGGAAAGGTGATGGCTTTTCTTGTAATACTAAAGCCTGTGATATACGCTATAACTGCTGAAAACAACCTTCAGCTTTGTAATTTTTTTTTAGGCTTAAGTAATGACATGATCTAGGCAATTTTTTTTTATGCTCAAGTAATGACTGAATCTAGGCAATGAGTGTGAAAGAGATTGAAGATACCATGAAGTGTGTCGGGCTCCAAGCTGTATCAAAAATTTCCTGTACCTCACTGTGAAGAATCTCTTGTGGATAAATCTGCATTTAACCTTTCCTTCAAAAAGATTTTGGAAGAAAAAGTTATATCATTCCTTAAGGAGTTAGGAAACGTGTTTTTCTCGACAGTGCTTCATGATGTAGCGCGAATAAGTCGCAAAATCTGGTGAAGGATTCTGAAATTTAATCTTTCTATCGAGGTGAAGAGTCTGGAAATTCAACGGAGCTGAACCTTACCTCACACACTGGAGCAATCCTAAGAGACAGAGTATGCTAAACTTGATCCAAGAACGTGACGTCGATCTGTTTTGTGAGACGTCTGCAAGATGTGTTGGAGGATCATGAGTTAGACGCTGATCTCTTCAGGTCCATCCTTTGATCATAATCCTCGCGCTACCAATTTGTGCCAAAGGCTTGAGGCTTTCACACTACAGTAAATCTTCTCCAGCTTTAGTAACCCATCTTTAAACGGGGTCATTATTTTTCATGAGCTGCCTCCACTTACTTTTCTCTCATGTCATGTTGGTATCCAAACCCTTCTCTTTCATATCAGCTGTTATGCAATTTTCCATATTGTCTTGGGTCTTCCTCTCCATATTCTTCCCTGTACTTCCATATCCAGTGCTCTTATTTCATCATATTCTTCATCTTACCCCATGCTGTGCCCATCCCATCTAAATCTTGTCTCTTGCCTGGTCTTTGAAACTATTCTATCTATCTATCTACTTTGGCTGTTTCCCCCTGTAATTGGGGGGTAGCCGACCTCAAAAAAGAAAACAATAAGGGGATTACTTAGCTCTACACTGCTGGAGTTCCACAGCCCATCCTCCCGGCTCTTCCACAACCTGCGTCACTTCACAACTGCCAGCTCTCCTACTGCCCCTACCACAGGGCTACCTCTGTAAGATGCAGCCCCGTGGTAACAGCAGATGCCCCTCAGAGCTCCGTCACAATCGATCACCACTCATTCCTATTTCTAGCACGCTCACTTGCTTTCCTAACATCCATCCTCTTATCATTCAGGACTTTCTTTACTCCATCCATCCACCCAAACCTAGGCCTCCCTCTAGCATTTCTCCCATCAACTCTCGCATTCATCACCTTTTTCAGCAGTCTCTCATCATCCATCCTTTCCACATGGCCAAACCATCTCAGAACATTCATATCTACTCTGGCTGCAAATTCTCTCCTCACACCCGTTCTTGCTCTCACCACTTCATTCCTAACGATATCCAACCGAGATACACCAATCATACTCTTCAGGCATTTCATCACAAACACATTTAGTTTCCGTCTCTCACTTACTTTCATACCCCATAACTCTGATCCATACATCACAGTTGGCACAACCACTTTCTCATACAAAACTTTCTTAACATTCATTTCCAACCCTTTATTCTTCATCACTCCTTTCAACTCACCCAATGCTTTACATCCTTCATTCACTCTGTGACACACATCTGCTTCCACTTCACCATTGGCAGCTATAACCGATCCTAAATACTTAAACTGATCAACTTCCTCAAGAGTCTCTCTTCTCAACATATTCAATCCAGCACCATCCTCATTTCTTGTACACCTCATTACCTTACTCTTTCCCACATTCACTCGCAACTTCATTCTCTCACACACCATTCCAAAGTCTGACACTAACTGACACAGCTTCTCCTCTGAATCTGCCACCACCACAGTATCATCTGCAATCAACAACTGATACAGCTCCCACTCATTATCATCCCCATCTACCATTCTCAAACCTCGACCACGCACTCACTCATTCACCTCTCTTGGCCTGCTGGCTAGTACAGTGGTAACGCGCTGGCTTCGCATTCACGAGGTCGAAAGATCGGTTCCCGTCCAAGACCGAGAGTTTAAGCTGTTTACTGGCAGGAACTGCTGTGGTTGGACACCACAGTGGGGGGTTGGGGCTTGCCCTGGCTGACGAATACCCATTGTATTGAAATGGAAATAAAGTTTGTTTGTCCATCAGTATGCAAATTGAACAGCCATGGCGACATCACACATACCTGTCTCAATCCCACACTCACTGGAAACCACTCTCTCACTTCATTCCCTACCCTAACGCAAGCTCTACTGCCCTCATACAAACTCTTCGCTGCTTGCAACAGTTTACCATTAATTCCATATAACTTCAAAACATTCCACATTGCCTCTCTAGCAACTCTATCATACGCTTTCTCCAGATCCAAAAATGCAAAATTCACATCCTTATCCTTTGCTAAATATTTCTCACATAACTGCCTAACTATAAAAATCTGATCTATGCAACCTCTACCTCTCTTAAAACCACTCCGCACTTCCGCGATCACATTTTCTGTCTTATCCCTAATCCTATTACTCAGTATCCTACCATACACATTATCTACCATACTCAACAAACTTATACCCCTAAAATTACTGCATTCATAAACATCTCCCTTACCTTTGTATAGGGGCACTATACAAGCAATCACCCATTCCACTGTCACCATTGACAACGTAAAGCATATATTAAACACTCTCACTAACCATTCCAATGCAGTCACACCCCCTTCTTTCAACATCTGCGCTCTCACACCATCCATTCCAGGTGCTTTACCTGCTTTCACTTCATACAATGCCCTTTTCACGTCCTCTTTCGTAATCTCTCTCTCATTTTCATCTCCCATTACTGGCACTTGAATAACCCCCACTGCCACTATAGCTTCCTCTCTATCTTCCTCAACATTCAGCAAGCACTCAAAATATCCTTGCATCATTCCCTCTTAACATCTGTCCATTCACATCTTTCACTGTCTCTTCCATCCTCGATCCACCCTTCCTTACTCTCTTCACTTCTTTCCAAAACTTCTTTTTATTCTCCTCATATGACCTAAAATCCTGTCCCCACCTAGCATTTGCCAACCTCTTCTCTTCATCTACCTCCCGCTTGGTTTCCACATTTTTCTCCCTATAACTTTCATACTTCTCCCTACTGTTACACTGCAGCCATTCCTCAAAAGCCCTCTTTTTCTCTTCCACCTTCATTTTCACCCCTTCATTCCACCACTCCCTGCCCCTCCTCATGCCACCTCCAACAAACCTCTTTCCACACACATCACTTGCATGTCCCACAAAACATTCTTTCATCAACCCCCATTCCTCCTCTAACTCCCCAACTTCTCTTTTTTTCAACCTTTCATATGCCACTTTCAACCTGTCCTGATATTCCTGTCTCTTCTCAGGCTTTTTTAACTCTTCCACCTTCACCATTTCCCTTCTACATCCCCCCCCCGACTCTATTTCCCCACTCTTTTGCTACTACCAACAATGCTTCAACCAAAAAATGATCAGACTTCCCAGCAGCCACACCCCTAAATGCATGCACATCTTTCACTCTACCAATCATGCTCTTTGCTACCAACACATAATCTATCAATGCTCTTTCTTTCACTCTTCCATTTGCTACTCTCCTCCATGTATACTTATGTATTAATTTCTTCTTGAAAAACTATTACCTATCACCAACTCTTGCTCCACACACATATCTACCAGTCTCTCGCCACTCTCATGCCCACCTGGTACCCCATACTTTCCTACAACACCTTGTACCTGTCCATCACCCACTCTGGCATTCAAATCACCCAACATAACTACATAGTTCCTTCTACTCAGACCATCCACACACCTAGTTAACTCATTCTGAAAATCATCCCGCTCTTCCTCACTTCTCTCACATCCTGGCTCATACGCACTAACAAAAGCCCAACATTCCCTGCCTATTCTGGCCCTCACCCGCATCAGCCTAGATGACACTTCTTTCCATTCCACTACCTTATTTGCCATCCATTCACTCAGCAATAATGCCACACACTCTCTCGCTCTCCCCCTTTCAACCCCAGACACCCTACCTGTCATATCACCAAATGCCACTTCTCCTTTTCCTTTCATCTTCGTCTCACACAATGCCAATACATCCATCCTCCTCCTACCAAACATATATCCAATCTCACATCTTTTGCTCTCTATCGTACTACAACCACGCATATTTAGATACCCCAAAACTAGAGTTTGGGAAGTTATTCTCCCCTCTACTCCCCTTCATCTTTGACGTCTTGCAGTAGGTTAATACAAAGGGGGGGATTCCCAGTCCCCTCCCCCCGTCCACTTTTAGTCGCCTCTTACGACAACAAGGGAATACGTTGGGGCTATTCTTTTATGTTGTGGCCACCACCACTGGCAAATATTGAGGGCAATATTGCAGCATTGTTTTAATTAATAAATGGTTTTGTACTACTGTCCGTTGTTTTTATTCCCCTGGCAAAAGTTTTTGTTTTACCCAGTATTAATAGTAATTGTTTCTGGCATATGAAATGCATCCTTAAAGCAACATAAAAGACGTACTGTATATATGTATTCAAAATTGCAATCTTCACTAAATTATTTTTTTACCCGCTAAAATTGGGTTAGTTTTCCAGACTTTTTGTTTTCATTTTCAGTAGTGTAGGGTTGTCCTTTTTACCTTACATAGTTCGGCATCGGAGAGGTAGCCCTGTGGTAGGGGAGTTGGCATTTATGAAGCGACACAGGTTGTGGAAGAGCCGGGAGGATGGGCTGTGGCACTCCAGCATTGCCATCTGAATGGTCGCTAGCTCCCTCGTCATTGCCCTTAGAGCAAAGTAATCTCCTTATTGTTTCTTTTTTTTTTTTGACGTCGGCTACCCCTCAATTGTGAGACAGCCAAGGTAGATTGATAGACTTCGGCATTTCATCTACTTTTGTTCATCTTGAAAAGAAAAAAAAATTTACTGTATTTCCTTTAACGCTTGTTTTAATGGCCTAATATGCATATTAAAACGAGTGTATAAACCTTCTCTAAAAATGCAGCCTAGCCATACTAAGCAAATAGTTATCATTTATGGCAGAAATACATTAGAGAAAAGGATTACAAATCTCAGCATTTCAGCTCAGAAAAAGGTAAACACATTCTTCTATTGTGGGAAGAGATAAATTTTCCTTTTGGTCAAATATACTATTCAGAATGAAACTATTGTCTTAAACACGCAGTAACATATTTTGCCATATTTAACACGATATCGCTTGCATTCAAATGAGTATTAACTTCAAGAAGCACAGTATTTACTCTTCAAGATTTAGAAATCATTAAATATAACATTTATTACAGAAGTCACCGTGGCTCAGGCGGTAGTGTCCGCGACTCTGAGGAGGCAGGTCGAGGTTTCGCGCCCCGCCACTGTCTGAGGCTAGCAAGGGTATGCACTCAGGGAAACGATTACATCTGCCGAAACAAGTCCCTCGCAAGAAGGCAACCGTCCTAGCCCTTCGTAGAAAAGGGAGTCCGTGACGTAAAACGTGCTTTATTACAATATCTTCAGTACTTACTGAAATGTTATATCATATATTACAAATCTCAGCCTCAAAAAACAGTGTCCAAATCAATTTGAAACTGATTTTTTTAAAACTAAATTATATATATATATATATATATATATATATATATATATATATATATATATATATATATATATATATATATATATATATATATATATATATATATATATGGTACAGTTGATAGCGCCTTTACACATAGTGTGCGAATCCTAAACTCGAATTCCGACCAGGGGCAATATGTTTCTTATTTAGATATATATATATATATATATATATATATATATATATATATATATATATATATATATATATATATATATATATATATATATATATATATATATATATTTCTCACGCATTTGAAAATGACCTACTAAATCTCTATGAAAACATGAGTCAAAGTTGCGTTTAACTCAATAAATAGTTAAGTAACCAGCACACATTAGTAAAAATGAATATACGCATTATCAGCATACGCTTTCAAAGAGGGAATTACATATCATTGTTATTATTAGTCATACTAAAAACATTGACACCGCAAATTTATTAAATGCTTTCATCCTAATTTTTCTGCTTTGTAGTCACCATGGCTCAAGCGGTAGCGTCCTTGACTCTGAGGCGGCAGGTCGAGGGTTCGCGCCCCGTCGTGGTCTGAGGTTAGCAAGGGCATGCACTCAGGGTAACGATTACATTTTCCAAAACAAGTCCTTAGCAAGAAGGCAGCCGTCCTAGCCCTTGGTAGAAAAGGGAGTCCGTGACGTAAAACCGGAACTATCCTTATTCTTCTGCTTTAGATAGTATTTTTTAAAAATGAAAGTTTGCATACCCCAAAAAAAATTCTCTTAAGAATAATTATATCCCTTTATTAAACAAAATCAATACAGCTGCTTCTTGTCATTTCAAAGGAGTGAAAATGTAACTTGACAATGTAAAATCTCTTGATTTGTTTTAGCCATTGGGCTAACGTTTCGCTTGATAAATATCCAGATACTCTATAGGAAATTCTAGATCCGTTAATGACTGCAATGTACAACCTTGTTAGCTAATTGCTGTAATTATCTAAATGCTGATCTTCTTTGGTCGTTTAGGGTGATTAGTTTTATAAGCCCAGAGCGTGCGTAAATCTTTTAGAGTTCTTTGACCCCTCACCTATTCTGAATGAAGAGAGAAACATGTTGGTGAACTTTTGGCAGCTCCAGGCAAATACGAAAAAACTAGTGAACATCTTTAAATAATGTCAGCAACCTAGCTGAATTTGAAATATTTCATGGAAAAACTTATCTTTTGGATTTTTTTTTTTAATTCCAGAATCTATTCAATTATTAGAATCGAAAATGCATCATGTAATAAGAATTGATGTTTATATTTAATTTAATTCAGCCACTCAATAGTTTGCATTTGGATTCGGTTTTACGTCACGAACTCCCTTTTTCTACTAAGGGCTAGGACGGTTGCCTTCTTACAAAGGACTTGTTTTAGCAGATGTAATCGTTACCCTGAGTGTATGCCCTTACTAACCTCAGTCCGTGAGTCATTAGTTTGCATTTATTCATACCATATCCTTACTTACTTACTTACTTACTGCAGTGCCATATCCGCTCGGACGTGAGCCACCATGGATCGCCATGCTTCCCTATCTTTCATTCTTCTCCGTATCTGAGCATCCGTCCAGTTCCCACCGATCGCTTCTTTTAATCCATCTAAGAATTTCTTTCTGGGTCTTCCTCTTCCTCTCTTTCCCGGGATTCTCCCAGTCATGCAGGTGATCTCGAGGCTTTTCTTCCTTTCTATATGTCTTATGAATCTTAAATGTCTTTTGCATATGTTAGTCATTATTTCCCTTTTGATGTTCAGTCTGCTTAGTATCTCCTCATTTGTTATTCTCTGCGTCCATGAGATCTTCAACATTCTTCTCCATATCTTATATGCACACAAATGTTCAACTTTACATTCACGCACGCATTTTGTGTTAATGGCTTATTGCCTCCAAATAATATCTCTCCCAACACATACACATACACAACCACCCACTCTCTCACTCACTCACACTAGCGAGACATGTCCAAACCAGAGGCTAGTTTCCTTGACTATCACTATTTGAAAAGTTATGGATATACTACAGATAAAACATTTTTTTTTTCACTTGGAGTCCTTCAACTTATTGTCAGATAGGTATTATGGCTTCAGAGGGAGCAGGCCTACGATAACAAACCTACAAGAGTTTTATTGTGAATTTAGCTTTATCTTACAAGAAACAGAGTACTGGGTTGAATGCATATTCTGAAATTTTCAGAAGGCATTGGAGACGGTCCCTCTTGGGAGACATGTTATTACTCTGCAAGAAATGGCAAGAGTAGGTGGAAATATCGTGTAAAGGATAAAAAAAAAAACATATTTAGAAAGAAGATAACAGAGAGTCAGAGTAAGTGTCTGATTGGAAAGAGGTTAACTGTGGGGTGTCACGAGGATCAGCTGTAAGGTCACTTCTATTCCTTATATATGTAAATATCTTGCCAGTATTTGCAAAAGCATTTTTAGTTTCTTTAAGTGTGACATCTGGGCGGGTAAGGAAATTGCCCTCATCGGACCCAGACAAGAAGAAAACGTTTAAGAAGAAGGAAAAGTAGAAGCTTAAGGATAAGGCAGAGATACGAAAATTATAGACATTAAAAAATGCAGGCAGAAAAGATAGGCAAAGTAATGAAGACCTAGAAATATTTCAGGATTAGCCCCTGAAATAATGATAGATCAGCATTTTAAAAGAAGAAAGGTTATTAGAGTTAGGGAAGACAGAAGAAGGAAAAGAGTTTCAGAGTCTGGAGGTAGAAGGAAATAGGCAGTCATTGTACCGACTAATCCACAAGGTACAAATCTCTTCACAATACTTGTACAACGAGGCTGTTTGGCATGTGTTACACGGCCTCGCCAGCGGGGAAGAGATACAACTCGCAAACTCATCATAGCAGCGATGATAATAGTACCGATAAATAAAAGAGATGATAATAATTCCTTCTAGCGAAGAGAAAGAGAAATGAGAATTGATGTTAAAGCAAGATAGTGGATTAGACTGATGCTCTTAGATTCAACCCTATCAAGGAGGTAAATATAAGAAGATCACCCCATATTTGAGAACAGTATTCTAAGCAGGGACGGATAAGACCTTTATAGATTTTTAGTAACTGCAATTAGAAAAAGTAATAAGAGCAAGGAAACCAAACTTCCAATATCTTAGATCCAGGTTTAGCAATTTGAATTATGTGATTCCTTCAAAACAAGGAATAAACTAATTAATATCCTAATAAGATAATAGATTTGAGAGAATATATTTTGTTATTTTTGAAGACAATAGGGCTATCAGGAGGTGAAAAATATAAAGAAATAGCCATAAATTGTGTATTGGATGCATTAAGTAATACTAAATACCGAGTGCCCCATTCAGACAGTCTCTGTAAATCGGAGTTAAGACTTGAAGAAAGAATGATATGAGATTATTTTAAAGCAGCAGATTCAGGTGATGAGGAAGAGAACTTTAATTCAAAGAACAGAGGTAAGAGGTAAAGCCATGAGAATAAAGTCTGGCTAACAGAGCCTTGTGCAACACACACACACACACACACGCACACACACACACACACACACACACACACACACACACACACACACACACACACACACACACACACACACACACAAGTAGTACAGCTGTCTTATTTTCTTCATTTTTTTGCTTTTCTTTTAGCTTTCTCTTTTACTATTTTTTTTATTTTGTATATATATTGAGTTAAATGTAAAGTCTAATCCTGTGATAACATATCTTGGTTAGCAAGTGAGTTTATCAGTTAGAAAGAATATATAGCAGAAACAGGTGGGTGCCACCTCAGACACAAATTCGAATTTTCCTTCAGGTTTGACTTTTGTTTTTCTTTTTCTTTTTATCCTTAAATTACCATGGTCAAGTTTTTAAGTTAAGATGTGTTACCAGAAAAGAGATAAACTGAGTCACTAAATAGCACTTATATGGAGATATAAAAATTCTGTGTGAAGCTTAATTCAAAGTTTTTCTCTTTTTTTTCCTCTTTCTCGTCTTCTTTCTATATTCTGTGAGAGGGAGAACATAAAAATGACGCCATCTCTGTCCCAAACCTCTCCCATCCATGGGTCGGTAGGAGGGGTAGCCATTAGGAGGCTTAAACAGAAAATCAAGAATTTAGAGGAAATGGTTATAAGCCTTGGTGATAAAATTCGGAATATGGATGGAGAAATGAAAGAGAATGAAACACTCAGAGAGCAAATAAGATCTTTGGAGGAAGCAAATAAAGCACAAGGGAAGGAGAGAAAGGAACTAGAAAAAAGAATAAAGAAGCTGGAAGGGGAAAAGAGTCAACTAGAATCTAGAATTTCTAAACAAGAAGATAAAAACAAACAGCTGAATGACAACCTAAAGGAATTAGATGTTAGTTCACTGCTCTCTTCTGAGAGAGACGAGATTGCTGCTTGGAATGTCCAGATTAAGGAAAACATTGAACAGTTCAGAAAAGAGTTCCAGGAGCTGAATATGGAAAATGATGCTATGAAAACTTCCTTTGCTGATGCACTAAAGGGGAATGTGGCAGTAAAAGAGGCTGTAAAGGTGGTGGCACTGGAAAACATACAAACAGTTGACTATAAAGAGACAGTAATCGAAAAAATGAAAGACGTTGTGAAGGAAAGGGCAAACCCACTCATCAGACAGGCACTTGATAAGGAGAAGACAGTGGTAATCTCATGCATAAGCGAATCCCAGGAGCCAACATGGCAGGGGAGACTTGAAGAAAATAAAGCTAGGGTTGTAGACCTGATAAGAAAGCTTGGAGTAGTATGTGGTCCTGAGGATATTGTAAACATACACCAACTAGGTAAATATTCGAGGGAAGGAAAGCCGAGACCAACAAAAGTAACCTTTGAGAGAGGGGAAACATGTAGGGAAATATTGTTGAGAAAAAAAAGTCTAAAAGACCTTCAAGAATTCAAAGAAGTGTTCATTAGACAATACAGAACACAGGAAGAGATGGGAAAGATAAAAAACTTGTTGCAAGAGGCAAGAAGGTTAAATGATGAAAGAAATGAAGAACAGAAGAAAAATTTTTGTTACAGAGTTCTTCCAGACAAAGGGGAGATAAAGAAGATAATGACAGAAGATCAGGGGATGGGGCCTCATTAAGATTGTTATACTCAAATGCTGATGGATTAGCTGGTAAGGCAGTAGAATTAAAAGATAGGATTCACAACAGTAAGGCAGAGATAGTAGCAATTACTGAGACTAAGTTGAGTGAGGACATAACCAGTGTCACAGTTTTTCCTAAGGGCTTCAGAATACTAAGGGTTGAAAGATCTGAGAGGACTGGTGGAGGGATAGCACTGCTCATAAGTGAAAGGATTCAAGTTGAAGAAATAAACTTGGCTATAGTAAGTGAGTTCAAGGAATTTCTTGTTGCTCGCATAAATACTGGGTCAGAGAGCATTATAATAACTGTTGTATGCAACCCACCAAGGAACCAAAATAGGCTTGAAGTTTATGAGGAAAGTCATATAGGTACTATTGAAGTCATAACCTCAGTTGTTAACATGGCACGGGAAAAAAAATGTAGGATTTTGATTATGGGAGACTTTAATCATAAAGAGATAGATTGGATAAATCTTGACCCACACAGTGGTGAGGACTCATTCGGGGCAAGATTCCTAGATTGCGTACAAGGGAATTTCCTACACCAACATGTAATGGAACCAACAAGGGCCAGGGGTGGGGATGAGCCGTCACTACTTGATCTAATGTTTACAGATAATGTGTTGGATATTGAAAAAATTGAGTATGAACCACCAATTGGAAAGAGTGACCACTGTGTGTTGTTGATGGAGTATATCATTGAAGATATTCTTCCTGAGAGTAGAGGCACTGAGGACATGAGGAGGAACTATCCGAAAGGAGATTACATCAAAATGAATGAGCTTTTTGCAGTTAATGACTGGAGAACCTTATTTTACAACAAATCTGTACAAGAAATGTATGACATCTTTTGTGAGAAATATGGGAAGATAGTAGATTGCTGCATACCTGTCACCAAAGTAGGTGTAATTCATGCCAGAGAGAAATGGTTCGATAATGGGTGTAAAAGAGCTAAGGAGTGGAGAGACAAATGCTGGAAAAGGTATAGGAGGAGAAAAAACATAAATGTCTGGCAAGCCTACAAAAGAGCAAGAAATGACTACCTAAGTAAAAGGAGAGAGGCAGAGAGAGACTATGAGAGGGACATCACCAGGAAGGCTAAAGAAAATCCCAAGCTTTTCCACAGCTTTATCAGAGGAAAACTGAAGGTAAAAGAACAGGTTTTAAGGCTAAAGAGAGCGGATGGAAGCATCACTGAGACGGATGAAGAGATCTGCAAAGAATTGAACAAGGAGTTTCAGTCAGTATTTACAGTAGAAAATACCCCACCCCCTCAGATTGCAGTGATAGAAGCTCAAGGGCCGGTATTAGAGAACATCAACCTTACAGCCACAGAGGTATGCAAAGCGCTGATGGATTTAGATGTTCATAAAGCTACAGGTCCTGATGACATATCCCCTCATGTGCTTAAAAAATGCGCAAACACAATATCAGTGGCACTAAGTATCATATTTAAGGAGTCACTGGAGTTGGGGGAGATTCCAAGATGCTGGAAACAAGCAAATGTGATACCTATCTTCAAAAAGGGAAGGAGGGATACGACTCTGAACTATAGACCAGTTTCCTTGACCAGCATAGTTTGCAAAGTTATGGAGAAACTACTAAGGAAACATATCTCTCTTCACTTGGAATCCTTCAACTTTTTGTCAGTGAGGCAACATGGCTTCAGAGAAGGTAGATCAACAGTAACAAACTTATTAGAATTTTATGATGAGGTAAGCCAAATCTTACAGGAAAGAGAGGGCTGGGCAGATTGCATATTCCTAGACTTCCAGAAAGCGTTTGACACTGTTCCACATGGGAGACTTATTAGGAGCTGCAATCAATGGCTAGAATAGGTGGAAATGTTTTGGAATGGATAAAAACTTACTTAGAAGGAAGGGAACAGAGGGTTAGAGTAAGACACTCAGTGTCTGAATGGAGAAGAGTTAGTAGTGGAGTTCCACAGGGTTCAGTTTTAGGGCCACTTTTGTTTCTTGTATATGTAAATGACCTACCAGAGTCTGTAAATTCATTCATGAATATGTTTGCAGATGATGCAAAGATTGTGAAGAAAGAAAAAACGAGAACAATGGTAGAGAACTTCAGGAGGATCTAAATAATCTGCATGAGTGGTCAGAAAAGTGACTAATGAAATTCAATACTTCAAAATGTAAGGTAATGAGAATGGGTACAAGTGCAAGAAGGCCCAAGCTTGACTACTCGGTGGCTGGAGTACAACTTCAAGAGACAGAAAATGAGAGAGATCTAGGAGTAACCATACTGGCAGATTTGTCTCCAGAAATACATATAAATGGCGTAGTAAGGGCAGCATATGCATTCTTATCAAATGTAAGGGTAGCCTTCAGGCACATGGACAAGGAAATGTTCAGAAATATTTATGTAACCTATGGGAGGCCAAAACTCGAATATGCAGCCCCCTTTTGGAATCCGCACTTGAAAAAGCACACAGCTAAGCTTGAAAAAGTTCAAAGACATGCCACGAAACTGGTGCCAGAAATACACAATCTCAGTTATGATGAGAGGCTGAGGGAATTAGACTTACCATCACTCGAAGCTAGAAGAGTGAGGGGGGATATGGTGACAGTCTTTAAATTCCTTCATGGTTATGATAGAGTGGATAGGGATCGATATTTTGATATGGCTGGCTCTAGAACTAGAGGTCATAGTTTGAAGCTTCGTAAGAAAACTTCTTTGCAGGATGTAAGGAAATACTTTTTCAGTGTAAGAGTAGTTGATAATTGGAATTGGCTAAGCAAGGAGGTAGTTAATGCTATCTCAATCCATAGTTTTAAGGACAGGTATGATAAGTATCACTAAGTATAAAATGGAAGCGATCGGGAGACGGGAAGATACGAGCTTTGGGCTCTTTCCCGTAAACACAATTAGGTAATCACAATTAGGTAATCACACACAGTCCAAAGCCTTAGAGATATCAAGGACGACAACCAAGGATTACCGATGGTTCTTCAGAGAAGATAATAGAACATGAGGTCACCAGTGGATTTTGCCTTGCGGAAACAGAACAGGAGGTCAACAGTAGATCTTGCCTTGCGGAAACCGTACTGCTGATAAAAAAAAAAGTTAAGATATTTCAATAAATGAGAGTTGAGCAAAATTTTGAATATTTTAGCGATAACAGAGGTTAAGGATATTTGTTAATAATTGGAAGGAATAGAGTGGTCACCTTTTCTCGGAAATGGATGGACTAAAGCATGCTTCTAAGACGAAAGATAGATACTGGTTAAGAGAATGTGGTAAAAAAAAATAAATAAAAAAAAATGCACAGGAGGCAGTTCATCTGCAAACACCTTAAGGGGCCTCACAGGAAAACCATCGGGTCTTGCAGAGAGCGAGAAACCCTACAGACTTTGCTTGTGAAAACTACATGGGAGATCATAGAGTTAGGAAGTGGTACAGGACGAGGATCAGTTGCGTTAAAAACACTTACAAAATAATTGGCAGAAAAATATGAGAGTCAGAGAGTTTGTCATTATCAGTGGGAGAGTAAACTATAGAACAATCAGAACGAATGAGAGAGGGAATACAGAAAATTTTTGGTTTAGGACCAGATATACTCTGAAGTGGGAGAAGAGTTCAGGCCATCAAATTTCCTTCTAAGAAAGTAAGCTTTATACCTACATATGTGAGCAGAAGAGCAAATCCTAGCTGTAATAAAAGCAGAGGGAGTTAGATCAAGAGAGGCTTGACATGATTGGTTTGCGTTGACCCTTTTCTGACTACCACACGGAGCAGGTATGGTCAAAACAATGATGGGGCGAAGAGAAAATTTAGATGGATACTGGAATATATGCTCCATTCCAAGAATTATGATCTAAAAACCTTCTTGGGCTGCCTGATGACGGTTACGGTTCCAAAAACAGCCATCATCCCAAGGAATATTAAGAAGAAATTTATGTAAAATTATCACGTTGGGTATGTTCGTAGTACAAAACAAGGCGATGGGTGGGAAGGAGTGTTAATGGAGGAGCGAAAGTGGAATAGATTGAGATCAGAAGGTTGTCAAAATTACTAAGATGGGAAAATACAAGATATGAATAGTTTGTAGGATTAGGAGTAAAGTATAGGTCAAGAACTTGACTTGCATGGACATGGTGATCAGGAACACGAGTTGGATGTTTGATAATCTACTCCATCTCGTGAGTGACAGAGAAATCCAGGTCCTCGTTAGTGTGAGAAGAATGAAGCCACCCACTTTGGTATTCATTGAAGTTCCAAATGTAGAGAACCTGAGCATGTGGGTGAGCAGATAGAGACTCATGGCCAGAGGAGAGATATTCAAAGAAATATACAATGTAAGTGGAGTTAGAAGAACAGTGGCATAAGCAAAGAAATATAGTGGTAGAAGAAAGGATGGATCTTCTGCCAGGGAACATCGACATTAGGAAATTGGAGATACTAAGAGCCTTGCCATAGGTGTTCTAGTGTTACCTTAGGCATAGATCCAACCTTTGGAACGGAAACTAGAATGCAGGTTATAGTGAGATACTTGAAAAGGGTTAGGGGATGCACTACTAAACAGCTGGGTTTCAAAGAGAACGAGAAAGAGAGGGATGTACCAAAGTGATGTTCAACAGACGAAAGATTAGGAGTTCATCCCCCGGATGTTAGAAAATTGCATAGTAAGAGATACTGACCAAAGAAATATAGTGGTAGAAGAAAGGATGGATCTTCTGCCAGGGAACATCGACATTAGGAAATTGGAGATACTAAGAGCCTTGCCATAGGTGTTCTAGTGTTACCTTAGGCATAGATCCAACCTTTGGAACGGAAACTAGAATGCAGGTTATAGTGAGATACTTGAAAAGGGTTAGGGGATGCACTACTAAACAGCTGGGTTTCAAAGAGAACGAGAAAGAGAGGGATGTACCAAAGTGATGTTCAACAGACGAAAGATTAGGAGTTCATCCCCCGGATGTTAGAAAATTGCATAGTAAGAGATACTGACCAAAGAAATATAGTGGTAGAAGAAAGGATGGATCTTCTGCCAGGGAACATCGACATTAGGAAATTGGAGATACTAAGAGCCTTGCCATAGGTGTTCTAGTGTTACCTTAGGCATAGATTCAACCTTTGGAATGGAAACTAGAATGCAGGTTATAGTGAGATACTTGAAAAGGGTTAGGGGATGCACTACTAAACAGCTGGGTTTCAAAGAGAACGAGAAAGAGAGGGATGTACCAAAGTGATGTTCAACAGACGAAAGATTAGGAGTTCATCCCCCGGATGTTAGAAAATTGCATAGTAAGAGATACTGACCAAAGAAATATAGTGGTAGAAGAAAGGATGGATCTTCTGCCAGGGAACATCGACATTAGGAAATTGGAGATACTAAGAGCCTTGCCATAGGTGCTCTAGTATTACCTTAGGCATAGATTCAACCTTTGGAATGGAAACTAGAATGCAGGTTATAGTGAGATACTTGAAAAGGGTTAGGGGATGCACTACTAAACAGCTGGGTTTCAAAGAGAACGAGAAAGAGAGGGATGTACCAAAGTGATGTTCAACAGACGAAAGATTAGGAGTTCATCCCCCGGATGTTAGAAAATTGCATAGTAAGAGATACTGACCAAAGAAATATAGTGGTAGAAGAAAGGATGGATCTTCTGCCAGGGAACATCGACATTAGGAAATTGGAGATACTAAGAGCCTTGCCATAGGTGTTCTAGTGTTACCTTAGGCATAGATCCAACCTTTGGAACGGAAACTAGAATGCAGGTTATAGTGAGATACTTGAAAAGGGTTAGGGGATGCACTACTAAACAGCTGGGTTTCAAAGAGAACGAGAAAGAGAGGGATGTACCAAAGTGATGTTCAACAGACGAAAGATTAGGAGTTCATCCCCCGGATGTTAGAAAATTGCATAGTAAGAGATACTGACCAAAGAAATATAGTGGTAGAAGAAAGGATGGATCTTCTGCCAGGGAACATCGACATTAGGAAATTGGAGATACTAAGAGCCTTGCCATAGGTGTTCTAGTGTTACCTTAGGCATAGATTCAACCTTTGGAATGGAAACTAGAATGCAGGTTATAGTGAGATACTTGAAAAGGGTTAGGGGATGCACTACTAAACAGCTGGGTTTCAAAGAGAACGAGAAAGAGAGGGATGTACCAAAGTGATGTTCAACAGACGAAAGATTAGGAGTTCATCCCCCGGATGTTAGAAAATTGCATAGTAAGAGATACTGACCAAAGAAATATAGTGGTAGAAGAAAGGATGGATCTTCTGCCAGGGAACATCGACATTAGGAAATTGGAGATACTAAGAGCCTTGCCATAGGTGCTCTAGTATTACCTTAGGCATAGATTCAACCTTTGGAATGGAAACTAGAATGCAGGTTATAGTGAGATACTTGAAAAGGGTTAGGGGATGCACTACTAAACAGCTGGGTTTCAAAGAGAACGAGAAAGAGAGGGATGTACCAAAGTGATGTTCAACAGACGAAAGATTAGGAGTTCATCCCCCGGATGTTAGAAAATTGCATAGTAAGAGATACTGACCAAAGAAATATAGTGGTAGAAGAAAGGATGGATCTTCTGCCAGGGAACATCGACATTAGGAAATTGGAGATACTAAGAGCCTTGCCATAGGTGTTCTAGTGTTACCTTAGGCATAGATCCAACCTTTGGAACGGAAACTAGAATGCAGGTTATAGTGAGATACTTGAAAAGGGTTAGGGGATGCACTACTAAACAGCTGGGTTTCAAAGAGAACGAGAAAGAGAGGGATGTACCAAAGTGATGTTCAACAGACGAAAGATTAGGAGTTCATCCCCCGGATGTTAGAAAATTGCATAGTAAGAGATACTGACCAAAGAAATATAGTGGTAGAAGAAAGGATGGATCTTCTGCCAGGGAACATCGACATTAGGAAATTGGAGATACTAAGAGCCTTGCCATAGGTGTTCTAGTGTTACCTTAGGCATAGATTCAACCTTTGGAATGGAAACTAGAATGCAGGTTATAGTGAGATACTTGAAAAGGGTTAGGGGATGCACTACTAAACAGCTGGGTTTCAAAGAGAACGAGAAAGAGAGGGATGTACCAAAGTGATGTTCAACAGACGAAAGATTAGGAGTTCATCCCCCGGATGTTAGAAAATTGCATAGTAAGAGATACTGACCAAAGAAATATAGTGGTAGAAGAAAGGATGGATCTTCTGCCAGGGAACATCGACATTAGGAAATTGGAGATACTAAGAGCCTTGCCATAGGTGTTCTAGTGTTACCTTAGGCATAGATCCAACCTTTGGAACGGAAACTAGAATGCAGGTTATAGTGAGATACTTGAAAAGGGTTAGGGGATGCACTACTAAACAGCTGGGTTTCAAAGAGAACGAGAAAGAGAGGGATGTACCAAAGTGATGTTCAACAGACGAAAGATTAGGAGTTCATCCCCCGGATGTTAGAAAATTGCATAGTAAGAGATACTGACCAAAGAAATATAGTGGTAGAAGAAAGGATGGATCTTCTGCCAGGGAACATCGACATTAGGAAATTGGAGATACTAAGAGCCTTGCCATAGGTGTTCTAGTGTTACCTTAGGCATAGATTCAACCTTTGGAATGGAAACTAGAATGCAGGTTATAGTGAGATACTTGAAAAGGGTTAGGGGATGCACTACTAAACAGCTGGGTTTCAAAGAGAACGAGAAAGAGAGGGATGTACCAAAGTGATGTTCAACAGACGAAAGATTAGGAGTTCATCCCCCGGATGTTAGAAAATTGCATAGTAAGAGATACTGACCAAAGAAATATAGTGGTAGAAGAAAGGATGGATCTTCTGCCAGGGAACATCGACATTAGGAAATTGGAGATACTAAGAGCCTTGCCATAGGTGTTCTAGTGTTACCTTAGGCATAGATCCAACCTTTGGAACGGAAACTAGAATGCAGGTTATAGTGAGATACTTGAAAAGGGTTAGGGGATGCACTACTAAACAGCTGGGTTTCAAAGAGAACGAGAAAGAGAGGGATGTACCAAAGTGATGTTCAACAGACGAAAGATTAGGAGTTCATCCCCCGGATGTTAGAAAATTGCATAGTAAGAGATACTGACCAAAGAAATATAGTGGTAGAAGAAAGGATGGATCTTCTGCCAGGGAACATCGACATTAGGAAATTGGAGATACTAAGAGCCTTGCCATAGGTGTTCTAGTGTTACCTTAGGCATAGATTCAACCTTTGGAATGGAAACTAGAATGCAGGTTATAGTGAGATACTTGAAAAGGGTTAGGGGATGCACTACTAAACAGCTGGGTTTCAAAGAGAACGAGAAAGAGAGGGATGTACCAAAGTGATGTTCAACAGACGAAAGATTAGGAGTTCATCCCCCGGATGTTAGAAAATTGCATAGTAAGAGATACTGACCAAAGAAATATAGTGGTAGAAGAAAGGATGGATCTTCTGCCAGGGAACATCGACATTAGGAAATTGGAGATACTAAGAGCCTTGCCATAGGTGCTCTAGTATTACCTTAGGCATAGATTCAACCTTTGGAATGGAAACTAGAATGCAGGTTATAGTGAGATACTTGAAAAGGGTTAGGGGATGCACTACTAAACAGCTGGGTTTCAAAGAGAACGAGAAAGAGAGGGATGTACCAAAGTGATGTTCAACAGACGAAAGATTAGGAGTTCATCCCCCGGTTGTTAGAAAATTGCATAGTAAGAGATACTGACCTATCAATAGGTATAAGGTTGACGGTAGAACCATGAAAGAAGCTTAGAGCATTATATAGATCAGATAAAATAGCATTCACTTCCTTGATAAGTACATTGAGGAGGGACAGATAAGAATAATTAAAGTAACCTTTGATAGAGAGAACACATGCAAATAAATACTGAATGTGGGCCAAAAAAAATTTAAATTGGTGATAAGAAGCGATATTTTGATATGAGTAGTTCTAGAACTAAAGGCCATAGTTTGAAGCTATGTTAGAAAACTTATTTGCAGGTAGCAAGGAAGTACTTTTGTAGAGTAAGGATAGTTGATAACTGGAATTCGCTAAGTAAGGAATCAGCAAATGCTAAATGCATTCATGATTTCAAGGACAAATAGTATTTTCCAAGAATAGAGCATTAAGAGATTTTTTTTTATTGTTCGATTAGAAGTTTATACAAGAATTAGTATTAAGTTAATCATCGAGGATTTTTCGGGACACTTTCTGAATTTGATATCAAGCTTAGTATTTAGCAATGAACGCTATTCAATAACATCTTTAGTGCTTTTATAACAAAGCCAAATAAAGAAATGTTTGATATTCTGCGTATTCTATCCATCCTGTTGAGTGTGATGTTTGAAATTCTGCGTAGTCTATCCATTCTGTTGAGTGTGCTGTTTGAAATTCTGCGTATTCTATCCATCCCGTTGAGTGTGATGTTTGAAATTCTGCATACTCTATCCATCCCGTTGAGTTTGATGTTTGAAATTCTGCGTATTCTATCCATCCCTTTGAGTGTGATGTTGAAAAAAATAGAGTATTGTTTTATAAACGGCCATGATAATCCCGTCACAAGAAACTATCCTCCGACCTGGCAGATATGGGACTTTTATTTCAATTTAATATATTCATAAAATGCGCAGTTCAACAGACACTTACCAATAGCCGATAAACACAATGCTGTATCAAAGTATTTTTTTTTAATATAATTTTCGCTTGAGAGTCGTAAAAATTAGTCCTTTGAGAGGAGGCTCGAACAAGTGACAATCAGCAGTATTTATAAAAATACTTTAAGAAAACTAATTATATTTGATTATGTAATGAAAGTCATAAAACAGACACATATAAGAAGCCTTTATAATTTTTCAGAGTTATTTTGATTGCCGAGAGTGAAACCCACCCATAAAGGCATTAGGCACCCTGCAAAAATAGATTAGAATTAATTTATAAATCAAGAAAATCTTGTTTTGTTCTGAATGAATAATAATTTTCGTGTTATTTAAGTAAAGAATAAAGTGAGGGGAACAGAGTTCAGTATAAAAGAGAGTCTTCAACCGTGAATAATAGATATCTCTTGCACCTGCCCTCATATAATAACCATGGCATTAGTGAGTGGAAGAAAGACATCGACATTCCCAAGTTCCCAGAGCAGATTTACATTCAAGAAGCTATTTTTGGACAAGCTGGAATACAATATGAACACGGTGGAAAAACAGCAACCACGGTGCGAAATCATAATTTTTATTTCATGGAATCATAGATAATTCTGCCGCTTACGCAGATATTTGACACGACGGTATTCAGAATACCTGTGTCACTTCGATTCAGTTTCCGAATTCTGGAAAGCATGTTTATGCTTCGCAAATACAAAGCATGAATCCCACGTAATCCTGAAGAGTTAGGCGACTTTACGAAACTAGATACGAGGAAATAAGCACATATACTTAACATCGAGCTGTCCCGGACTGTCCTAGACTTAACTTGGACTCTTGGTCAGCTCTGTGCCAAGTCTTACTTCATTTAAGGCTCCTTTTCTATGCCTGTGTGTACACAGAATAATCTTGCATATTCCTTACACATCTTATTATCCTTTAATAGCTTACAAATCACAACACTCCCCACGTCTGTTTCTCTTTGCTTTATCTTTCTTCGTGCCCAGGCCCGATGAGGGCAATTGTCTTCCTTCATATAATATTTATCGCTATGACAGTGGTAGAGGTGGAGGTGTATGTTTATTTGTTAAAAATTATTTGAAGGCCACTGAACTAAATCTTGAAACTGAGAAGCACGAAGGAGTGGAAGATAAATGGATCTCTGTCCAACATAAAAAGTTTCCTTCTATTATCATAGGCTGCGTGTACCGCCACCCCAAAGCCCCGGTAACCTCTTTTAGCTATATTTTGGACGTTTTTAAGGAGATAATTTTAAAAAACAAACCAGTTTTTATATATGGCGATTTTAATGATGATCAACTAAAAAGAGAAAATAAAATGAGTAGACTTATTAAGAATTTAAATCTAGAACAGATTATAAATAAACCAACTAGAATCACTCCCACTTCAGTTTCCCAAATCGATCTAGTAATAACAAACTCCAAACATATGATAACTAAGTGTGACGTAATGCCAAGCCCTATAGCAGACCACGAGGAAATTGTAACGTCCCTAAATATTCGCAAACCAAAGAGACAACCAATCTTTAAAACATTCAGATGCTTAAGAAATTATTCACAAGAATTACTTTGTAGTTTACTTATGAATGAAGTACATAAATTAAATGAAATTCTATATACCGATAATATAAATATACAAGTAAGAATTTTAACCAGTGTCTTATCATCATGTATAGATCGATGTGCACCACTCGTGACAAGAGAAATATTTCGTCCCCCCACTCCCTGGATAACAGATGACATAAAAAACATTATAAAAGAAAGAGACAAACTACAAAATGAAGTAAAACTACAAAGAGATAATATCCCTTTAAGAGAAAAGTTTACAGAGCAAAAGAAACAAGTAAAATCATTATTAAGTAGCAGTAAGAAACAATATTACAAAAATGAATTTCAAAACGCTAAAGGCAATATCTCTGATACATGGAAAATTGCTAAAACCATGCTCTCCAATAACTGTAATAAAAGTAGTAACATATCAATTATACCCGATGAGGTAGATGTAAGTGCTAAAGCAGAAGAGTTCAATAATTTTTTCGCTGAAGTGGGGAAAAAAACTTTGAAAAAACGAAAAAAGAAATAATAAATGAAATAAATAATAGTAATGGTGGTAATAATAATGATGATGGTAGTAGTAATAATAATAGTAATGTTGATAATGGTGTAAATAATAATGATGGTGGTAGTAATGGTAATGATAATAGTGATGATGGTAGTAATAATAATAATAATGTTAATTTGGAAGAACATAGTGCATTCAAATAGAAGTAATGATGTCTTTAACCCTACTACAGTAGATTGTAATACAGTAATCTTAGTAATAAAAAATCTGAAAGACTCTAATGCATATGGATCAGATGGAATTTGTTTTCGTTTTATTAGAGATTCATTATTTGTAATAGCATATCTGACGGTAATAATCAATACTTCCATAGCTACCAATATTTACCCAGATTTATGGAAAAATCCCCATGTAATTCCTGGTTTTAAAAATGGAAATCCTGACGACGTCTCTAACTATAGACCAATCTCTTTACTACCAATTTTATCAAAGATACTTGAAAAGATTGTTGCAAATCAGTTAAGTGAGTTTCTTGAAAAAAATAAACTTATTGCAAAAAGTCAACACGGTTTCAGGCCAAAATTATCAACTGAAACTGCCTTATTGAAAATATCAGATGAAATATACAAAAATATAGATAATAAGAAAATATCATTGCTACTACTACTCGATCTTTCTAAAGCTTTTGATAGCGTAAAAACATAGCATTTTATTAGAAAAATGCAAAAAAATGAACATTGACCCAAGCTGGTTCGAGAACTATTTAAAAAACCGCTACCAGTCAGTCAGAATAAAAGATGTAGTTTCAAGTTCCAAGAAGGTATTGTTTGGGGTCCCTCAGGGATCGATTCTAGGACCTATACTTTTTTCTAATATATGTAAACGATCTAGTAAAATATTTACCTAACTGTTATGTCATTCAATATGCTGACGATACTCAAATCTTAATTGAAGGAGAAATTAATGATTTAGAAAATATTATTCGTAGAGCAGAAGAAATTTTGTATATGGCTAAACGTTATTTTCTAAAAAATGGTTTGTTACTTAATGAAACTAAAACCCAATCTATTCATATCGGATCTAGACAATTATTATCAGAAGTTGATGACAATCTTCATATAAATTTTAACGGTAATATCATTAAGCCAATGAACTCGGTAAAGAACCTAGGTGTCTATTTTGACCGTTACATGAATTTTGAAATGCATATAGATGAAATTTATAAAAAAGTAATGGGTACTCTAATATATCTAAATAGGGTAAAAGACTCATTTGAAACATCAACTCGTACAATAATTGTCCAGTCCTTAGCTATGAGTTTAATTAATT
The DNA here is from genome assembly GCA_037179515.1 of Halocaridina rubra. Classification (NCBI taxonomy): domain Eukaryota; kingdom Metazoa; phylum Arthropoda; class Malacostraca; order Decapoda; family Atyidae; genus Halocaridina; species Halocaridina rubra. The sequence continues at coordinate 50,068 of JAXCGZ010003857.1, forward strand.
ACTGTCTCAAAGTTTGGGGATGTACAAATAAGACTCAATTACAAAGAATACAAAAGTTACAAAACTTTGCAGCACGAGTGGCTGTTGGCAATGTAAGAAAATACGAGCACATCTCTCCTGTTTTAAAAGATCTAGAATGGATAAGGATTAGAGATAAATATGTTTTTGATATATGTACCTTTGTTTTTAATATACTAAGAAACAATCTTCCTGATTGCTTGTATAATTTTTCTACAGTAAGCTCAGTTACCGGGTTAACTACCCGTCAAGGGGAAGATTTATTAGTACGAAGGTCTAAAACTGATATTGGCTCAAGAGATATAAACATTCGTGGACCTCATTTATATAATCAGCTTCCCAGAGAACTAAAAAATGCTGGTTCAGTGTATACTTTTAAATATAATCTTAAGAAGTTACTCTTAAAGGAAGATTTTACTTGTAATTTTTAATAGTACACTCATCTTTATGATTTGTTTGTTTTAGTATGTCTATATCGTACACCACAGATGTCTATCTGGAATATATATGTATCTTATTTGAATACCCAATGTACTTTGGAAATAAAGGCTTATTATTATTATTATTATTATTATTCTCCCGTCTTGGTGTCACACTAAACTAAAAAAAAGGTCTAAGAAAGAAAAAAATGTAAACTTCACAATATATTACATCTATATGCAAGGATCGTAATCCCCCTTGAAAGGGGGTGGCCGAACCAAATCCAACACATCCATCCTCCTTCAGTATTTGTTTACTGTCACACCCGTTTCATCTCCGATTTTTCTATGCTGTTAAAGTAGATGTCGCTATTGTAAGATATTTGATGCGTTTTGTACAAATCTGACCATCAAAATATAGTATTTATGAATTACTCAATCTATAGGTTAGGCTAGATGATACCTTGGGTTAGGATGAGATATTTGATGCGTTTTTATTTCTATCTGACCATCAAAATATATATGAATTACTCAATCTATAGGTTAGGCTAGATGATACCTTGGGTTAGGATGGGATAGGTTAAATAAGGATAGGATAGCTTAGGTTAGTTTACGTTACGGTCCGTTAGGTATTATTACCGACGGCTTCGAAAGGCATATTCATTCCAGACAAATAAAAAAAAAATAAAACATAATTTTCACTTCCAAAGGGAGACGGGTGTGATCGTAAAATTTTACCGATTCTTCTACTAAAGAGGCTATTCATCTCCTCCCTTTTCACTCACTATGGTTCTGGTAGGAGTTTTTATAGCAGAATCCCCTCGTATTCCATGATTCTTCAGAGAAACAAAAATTGGTGGATTCTCAGTCCTCTCGCTCTAACCCCCATGTAGTTGACTCAACCCTATTGAAGGTAAGAAGAATATGTACCGCAAAATAGAGAACAGATTGTAAAAAGCGCAAATTCTCTCTCTCTCTCTCTCTCTCTCTCTCTCTCTCTCTCTCTCTCTCTCTCTCTCTCTCTCTCTCTCTCTCTCTCTCTCTCTCTCATTATTTAGAGTATCATTGCTAAGCTGGAAACAAAGACAAGAGCTTTGGTCATGTTTTTATAAAGCCTGTAATAGCATATCAATGATCTGTGTATGTATTAAACATAAATGGAAATAAAATAAAAATGGAAAATAGGAGTTTAAAAATAAATAAGAAAAAAGAAATGATAAATGAATATAGCAAAGATAAATAGAAAACAGAAAAGGAAAAGGAGTAAAGAAAGAACAGTAAAGATGGAAACTAAAATTTAACTAGAATAAACTATATGTAGCGAAACGATAATAGATGGAAACACACGAAATAAAACGAAACAGAAAGAAATTAAAAGAAATGAGAAGAAAAAGATAAGTAAAGGAAAAACGAAAAAAAATAAAATAAAATAAAAAGATTGAAGATAAACGTAAATGAAATTATAAAAGAAAAGAAAACAGAATTAAAGGAAATCAATAAAAAGTAAAGAAAAGAAAATATATATAGAAGAAGAAGAAGAAGAAGAAGAAGAAGAAGAAGAAGAAGAAGAAGAAGAAGAAGAAGAAGAAGAAGAAGAAGAAAGAAAAAAAAGTAAGTAGATGAGAGTGAAAAAACTTTTTCTGGAATTTTAAGATTCCTTGGGTGGGAATGAATAATGATGACGCTTCCATGGAAAATCGTGTCGTCATTAGCAGTTAATTTCGCTCCCTGATGATCAAATTATCGAGGAAAAATCTTTATTAAATCATCGCCACAAAATCTGGTCTCGACTCTCAACCCCGCATGAATCATCAAAGTCTTCTTTCTCCAACACTAAATGACTTCTTTATTCATAGCACCTTAACCCCCCCCCCCCCTCACCACCAAAATAATAATAAAATAAAATGCGTAGAGAATTTTGAAACGAGCATTTGGACTCTTACCAAAGTTCAAAACCGTGAAGATACTATTCCATCATAAACCACATACATCTAATGGAATCGTGCATTGAGTTTCATGAGCTCAAAGGGCCTACTGCATTAGGGGGCGCCACTAACCTCTCGATCTTATCCCCATCTTTTCATCACGACCTCCAAGGTCTTGGTAGCGAAGTGTTATAGACACTTTGCTACCCGAGGGTGGCTAATGTTTACTCTTAATATGTCTTTCTATATATTTGTGTTTAGTGTAATAATATACCCTATTTTTATTTTATCAGGCACTTGTTCAAACATAGCGACTCTGGAACAGAAAATATTAAGCTACGCAGTACTACGGTCAAAAAGGTATTTTGAGTAACATCACTAAGGCCCGATTTCTTAAGCAGTGTAAACTTAGGATACCATATTGTTAGTTAGCTAGACACACACAAATGGATTTCATAAACGCATCTGACGCGGTTCTGTGTATGGCTACGATCCCCCCATGGGGGATCGTAGCCATACACAGAACCGCGTCAGATGCGTTTATGAAATCCATTTGTGTGTGTCTAGCTAACTAACAATATGGTATCCTAGGTTTACACTGTTTAAGAAATAGGGCATAAGTCTACAGAGGGTGTAATACAGCTGTTATTTTAATCCCTTCCCCGTCTAAATATTAGATTCAATCACTTCAATTTCGATCTCCCCATTACGTCCTCAAAAAGCTCATGTTTGCCAATCCTTGCTAAGGTCAAAGTAAGAGCATAATTGGTTTTAACATCGACCTTCGTAGCCATAAATGTACTCATTATAGCTAACCTAACCTAACCTATCCTAAGCTACCCTATCTTAATTTGACCAATAATATCATGTATTACTTTTATTTCTTCAACATTCTTGCAACAACAAATAAAGTTTCTTCTTTCTTAATGAAGTGAGCTTGAACTTACAGACTCTGTTTTGAAAAAACTGTACATTACATATGCTTACACACATACATAATATTGTAGAGGAACGCTTTACCAAGACTACGAGAGTCTGACAATAGCAAATATACAGATGTTTTTACCAACCCAAAATCGATAGATCATACGAAACAACAACGTTCTGACCTTTCTTCCTAGACGAATACGTAACACTATGGACAGTTATGGTGATATCCAAAGCTAAAGTATTCACTGAGCTACATATTCCACACAGAGCATGGTCGAATAAATATGGAAAATGTTCATAACATGTGTAATGTTGATGACTTCAACCCACAGGAGTATTGCTAAGTGAAACATAAACATGACAGGTTGGGCCTTCGAACTCACTAAATTATGAAAGAGCTCTCTCTCTCTCTCTCTCTCTCTCTCTCTCTCTCTCTCTCTCTCTCTCTCTCTCTCTCTCTCTCTCTCTCTCTCTCTCTCTCTCTCTCTCTCTCTCTCTCTCTCTCTCTCTCTCTCTCTCTCTCTCTCTCTCTCTCTCTCTCCGATAGAGCCAATACAGCCTTTTCCGACTGCTTCTGAATATGGTGAAAGGCCGCGGGGAATGATAAATATCCTCTTTCTTTTTTACACTGCAAAGCCACAATCTACCTGATTAGGGTTTTGTACGCTTGGTTATATGAGCATGCGTGTCTAGCTAATATATCCTCTTATAATGATAAATCATTTACTTTACCTTCACTGAATGCAAAAATTTCATTGAAAATAAGGATTTACTGTAGCTACATAAAATTTAAAAAAAAATGGAATCCTTACTTTCAACATCTCTGATGAGCCCTCTTATGGCAAGTTTACATTCTCTATTGAACGAAAAGAGAAACGGAAAACTGTGGAAGATTGTGCTAGTACAGTCGCATGGTGCGTGTTCATATTTGCTGACAAACTTTTTAATTAGTTCAATGCACTGTTTTGCAAAAAGGAGAACACATTCATACATTATCGATATAGCATTCAGAATATATTATCAACAGCAACATTTATTTGCAGGTCAAGTGTAAATAAAAATTAATATCAGCCTGAAATGTAGTAAAATATCACAATAAATATATATAGGAAATACGAGTCAAAGTATGTGTTCAACACCAGTTTCTGACCTTCATTATCTTTGTCAACGAAAAGCAGTCTAACTTTGACAAAGATTAATTTTGGCATTCAAAATCTTATGATATTTATAGCTTGCAAAGATCAAAAACCATAATTCTTAAAATATCATCTACAAATCATAAAATAAAAATAAACGCGGATCACAAGCTTGAACCTAAAAGCGTTGCAGACATTCTTACGAGGTATTATTATTATTATTATTATTATTATTATTATTATTATTATTATTATTATTATTATTATTATTATTATTATTATTATTATTATTATTATTATTATTATTCCCCCTGAGGGAGGGGGGCAAGAATACTTCCTCTGTGTTTCCCTCCTTGTAGTAAAGATCGTCGAAATGAGAGAAGTGTGTTAAATGGGAATCCACTCTTCTGCATTGTCTTCCAGCTAAGGGTCAACGAAGTTGTTTTGACTCAGCCACCCCCTTGTGAGGGTGAATGTACCTCATGTATACAAACAGATTAGTCACCGTGGCTCAAGCGGTAGCGTCCGCGACTCTGAGGCGTCAGGTCGAGGGTTCACGCCCCGTTACGGTCTGAGGTTAGCAAGGGCATGCACTCAGGGTAACGATTACATCTGCCAAAGCAAGTCCTTCGCAAGAAGGCAACCGTCCTAGCCCTTGGTAGAAAAGGAAGTCCGTGATGTAAAACTAGAACAATAGTATTACACAAGTTTTAAAGCAGAACTGATCGACAGATTACATGAAAGAAATATAAACATGTTGTATACTGCACGCTTAAAATGTGTATCTTCTTTTTTTTAATATGCAGCCGAATACTCGGGACCATTTTTGTTAATCCCACTTATGGCTCCATGGCGTTTCGAGCTGTCAAGGAGGGTAAGAGGTAGGGTAGGTGGGTAGGTAGGGTAGGGTAGGGCAGAGGGCGTGTGGCAAATATTTCAAAATGTTGCCTAATTGAGAGAGTGGGAAGCGACAGTTCCAACCCACAGGAGTCCATGTTAAGTGTGACAGAAACATGACGGGCAGCAGCGCCCGCGGAGGTGGAGGAGGAGGAGGAGGACGAGGAGGAGGTAGAAGTGGAAGAAAAGTGATGGATGATTGGGGAGGCTGGAATGCTGGAAATTATGGTATGATCATATTACTGGAAAGTATAATTCTGCAAAGCACACTAGAATCAATGACTAGATAATATTACTTCCCAATGGCCAGATATATTTTTGAGAATTCAGAATTATTATAATGTAGCATTTCACAGTATCTCTATGACTGCAACTTCTTTGCATGAAAATAATTTTAAGTCCTCCATAACTGCCATTATTTTGCATCGTTAGGAGAGGAAAATAGATATAAATTGGAATGTCTTACACTAATTTCTCTTGATATAAATATTCACCACTGGACCAGATTGATATATATGCATTTTGTGCTCTCATTCACAGCAATATCATGCATCTATTTCTTAATTACTAAAAATTTGGTAAATCTATTAAGTAAATCCTATGTCTTTGTGATTGACATGTATTTTAGGAAGGCAGGTCTTCATGATACTAGTGAAATAATAATAATAATAATAATAATAATAATAATAATAATAATAATAATAATAATAATAATAATAATAATAATAATAATAATAATAATAATAATTAACCTTTATTTCCATTATGCAATGGGTATTCGTCTAACTTGGACGGGAACCGATCTATCGACCTTGTGAATGCGAAGACTGTGCGTTACCACTACACTAGCTAGAGGCAAGAAATAACTGGATTAAAGATGAATGCGAGCTTTCGCAATTATAAATCAGAGGGTTTATTACAAATGCGGCTTTAATTTAAACTATGAATATGAAACTAAATGGTGACTTGTAGCATATTGTGATAGAACACAGAAAAGTAATTAAAATGATGAATAACTGTGTGTTACTAAGAAGAGAGGGCAGTGGCTTCCCTTTTTCTTGGTTACTCTTGCTAACTGAGCCACCATCTTGATTGAACCATTCGATGTGTGGATAAATGATGAAACAGCATCCTACAGAGTTTTAGCTTTGGTGAGGACTTACTCGTACACTCAAAAGTTCGTCCGCAGCCCTAATACATCAGAACCTGCCATGAGACGCTCACCTTTAATTAAATTACACGTATTACTCAGCGAATTCTTGATATATATATATATATATATATATATATATATATATATATATATATATATATATATATATATATATATATATATGAGCACGAAGAAAACATTAAGACAAAGGTGAAAATAAAAGGTTAAGGACAAATCAGGTAATGATAAACAACAGGAAAAGGATAGAATGAAAGATTAGTCGAAATACTGAGGACCTAGAGATATGGTAGGATTTGACCTTGAAATGACGATAGATTTGCTTTTTGAAGGAAAAGAAGTTATAAGAATTACGAAAAGCAAAAGGAAAATGAGAGTTCCAGAGTCTGGAGGTAGATGGGAAGAAGCAGTCACTGCACCGTTCAATCCACGAGCTACAAATCTCCACACAGTACCCGTGAGACGAGGCCGCTTGGCGAGTGCTACTCAGCCTCGGCAGTAGGGGAGGGATGAAAATTCACCAACTCATCAGAGCAGCGATGGAAGTAGTAGCGATAGAAAAGAGAAAGGGATGATACCTTTTGTCGAAGTGAAACAGAATCCAGATTAGAAATAAGAGAAGAGTCACTAATGAGTCTGACTGCTTTAGATTCAACTCTATCAAGGAGATAAGAATATGAAGATGCACCCCATATGTGTGAATGTATTCTAAGCAAGGACAGATAAGACATTTATAGATTTTCAATAACTGTAAAGAGGAATAGAAATGACGGAAACCAAATAGAACCTCCAATTTTTTGGATGCAGATTTAGAAATTTGGATTATGTGATTCCTCCAAGAAAAGTTAGAGGCTATTTGGATGCCTAATGTGTTAATGGAAATAAGAGAGTAAATTTTATTAGTTTCGAAGACAATAGGGCTATAAGGAGGAGAAGAAGATAAAGAGATAGCTAGAAACTGTGTTTAGGAGGTATTTAATTTAACTAATTTTTGGGTGCCCCACTCAGATACCCTCTGCAAATCGGAGTTTATAGTAGATGAAAAAGTGATACGAGACTAATTACGAGTAGCAGATGAAGATTGTGAAGATAAGGCAGAGGGAGAATGCAGGGCAGAATCGTCTGCAAAGGCGTGAAGAAGAGAGGATGATGGGGATTGAAGAAGATTGTTGATGAAGAGAAGGAATAGAGTAGGTGTAAAAACAGAGCCTTGTAGATTAATACTTGTAGCAAAAAATGGGCAAGATATTGCACCATTAACAATCACAGATATAGAACCATCAGAGAGCAAACTGGAAATCATAGAACAGAGAGAAGGGGTAAAACCATAATCAGGGAGTTTGGCCATCAAAGCCTTGTGCCAGACTCTCTCGAAAGTCTTAGAGATATCAAGGGCAAGGGCAAAAAATTCCCCATAGTTTCTCACAGAAGAAGACCATACATGAGTAAGATAAGACAGGAGGTCACCAGGGGATCTTGCCTTGTGGATGCCTTATTGGTGATCAGAGCTAAGCAATATAGATTGAAAACATTTCAGATAGTGATAATTGAAAAGGTTAAGGCCATTGGTTGGTAGTTTGAAGGAATAAAGCAGTCACCCTTCTCAGGAACAGGTTGCACTAGTGCAAACTTCCAAGATGAAGGATAGATACTGGTTGAGAAAATGAGGAGAAAAAGATGGCAAAGCAGGGGAGCCAGTTCATCTGCAAACTCCTTGAGGAACCTTGCAGGGATACCATCTGGACCAGATACCTTGTTCGTCTTTAGTGAGTGAAGAACCTTATGAACTTTGCATGAAGAAAGGATAAGGGGGTAGGGTTAGAGAGGTGTAATGATTGAGGGACAGGTGTGCTGGAATCGTTTATAAAAGAGTTGGCAGAAAAATGAGAGCCAAAGAGAGTGGCTTTATCAGCGGGAGAGCAAGCTATAGAAGTATCAGAACAAATGAGAGGGGGAAACTTGAGTTACAGAAGTTTTCGGAGTGCTTTTTGATTAAGGACCAGAAACATTTGTCAGTGGGATAAATGAATCTGAGAAGTACATCAATTCCTAGCTATAATAAAAGCAGAGCTAGCTAAATCGAAAGGTGAGGCTTGGTAAGGCCGAGTGTTGGCTGCATGTTCGTGTCAATCGGGAACACGAGTAAGATTTATGATAATTTGCTCCAGATCGTGAGTAATAGAAAAAGCAAGAGCCTCACGTCCTCCCACATAAGTGTGAGAAGAATTAAGCCACTCATTGTGGTGTACATTGATGTTTCCAATATAGAGAACCACGTCATGTGGGTGAGAAGATAGCTAGGACTCATGGCAAGAGGACAGATATTCTAAGAAAGACACAAACTTGGTATAGTTTGGAGAACAGTAGCAGAAACAAAGAAATATAGTGTTAGTGGAGAGATAGATTTTTAGCCAGAAAACATCAAAGTCAGGAGATTTAATGTTCACGAGCCTTGCAATTGGAGTGTTAGTGTTGCAGAAGACACAGGCCTCATCTTTGGAACGAAGACGAGAATACAGATTATAGTGAGAGATTTGAAATGGGTAAGTAGAATCATGGATAGACAACTGGGTTTCAGATAAGAGACGGCGGTTAGGGAGGAAAGTACCCAAGTGCTGTTCCACAGACAAAAGTTTAGAGTTCAGTCTACGAATGTTAGAATAGTGAAGAGTGAAAGAAGCAGATCTATTAGGAGCTGCAAGATTAATGGCAGAACCATTACTACCACCAGGTGTGTCTGCCCTCAAGCCAGTAGTGGAGTTAACAAAATCCCCATAGATTCTTCGCACCCCTCTATGTCGGGTACTGGAGGCCATAAGCTGTGGACCTCCTTAAGTAATAGCAAATATGAGGGAAAAAATGGCAAAAAGAAGCAGATTTGGGGGGTGTTGTGACTTGTCAAATGTAATGAAATGGCAAGAGATGTGTAACGAGTGCGCCAGAATATTCGGTGTAAATGTAGGCATAAGGAAACAACCGTCTTGAAGGAAGACTCAATCCGAAGCTGTCTGGACCAATGCTAGTTGAATCCGTAATACCTTCAGTCATAGTCTTTCAACGGGCGGCTGATGCCATGGCCAACCTTTGGCCTACTAAAGATATATATATATATATATATATATATATATATATATATATATATATATATATATATATATATATATATATATATATATATATATATATATATATATATATATATATATATATATATATGACATTTATATGTATTATTCCTGTATTAAGTTATTTTCTCTTAATATTTTCTTAATATTCTATAACTACTAAAGCAATAACAATATTAGCAATAATAATAATAATAATAATAATAATAATAATAATAATAATAATAATAATAATAATAATAATAATAATAATAATACTGATAGTGCTTCATTTACTAAGTTTTCAACATTAGAATTAAGTATTAAAAGAGAGAGAGAGAGAGAGAGAGAGAGAGAGAGAGAGAGAGAGAGAGAGAGAGAGAGAGAGAGAGAGAGAGAGAGAGAGAGAGGAGAGAGAGTGTGTGTGTTACGTGTCCTAACAAACCTCACAGGTATGGTAGTGGGTGGGCTGGTTGGCAGGATTGTTCGTTAACTTCTGGTGGAAGTTGAATTAGTAGTGGAGCAGCAGGTGAACAAACTTGTATCTGACCCTTTGTAGCCTGCCTGATAAGGAGCCAGATGGTCCTAACTCATTTTTTTTTTTAATTATTACTTAAATTTTGCCTTTGCCAACATTCTCATTATGCAGATAATATATACCACTCAGACTACTAGTGAAAGATGGGCTGCACTGATGACAGGTAAATTTGAGTAGATTTTATCTTGTGATTTTAAACACACTTGCACAAACACACTTCACTGCTTGATCTACTATTCACATATGACGATTTGGATAGTGGCAAAATTGAGTATGAGACACAGATTGGAAAAACTGACAACTTCGTGTTGTTGATGGAGTATGTTATCGAGGATGTTTTCCCTTCGAGTGAGGGGGGCCGAGAAGGATATGAGGAAAAACTATCCAAAATTAAATTACGAGCGGATTAATGATCAGTTTGCAGGGGCCTTTTTCAGAAAAAAAAAATCTACAGATGTACAGAATCTTTTGTGAGGCATTTGAGAGGATAATTAGGTGTTGCATACCATCTACCAGACTAAAAAATTTTAATACCACAAGGAAATCATCCATCAATGACTGTAATTGGGAAGGAGAGAGAATGGACAAATGCTGGAATAGGCATATGAGGAGAAAAGTGTGTGGCAAAATTTTATAATACCAAGGAATGGGTAACTAAGCATGCAAAGAAAAACAGAAAGAGCAAATGAGAGATATTACAAGGCGAGCTAAGGAAAATCTTAAAATTTTCCACATCTTTGTAAGAGATAATTTAAATGCCACAGAAAAAGATTTAAAGTTAGCAAAAACCAGACGGAAGCATTTCAGAGATATGAATAGATCTTTCAGTATATACAGTAGAGAGTGCTCCACCCCCTCATATTGAAAAGATGAGAAAACGAGACCCAATATTTGAGAATATCACCTTTTTAACTGCAGAAGTATGCAAGACGCTGCTTGAATTAGATGATCATAAGGCAATTGGGCTGACTATATATATATATCCCATTATCTGTAGCTCTATACATCGTAATTGAAAAGTTGCCGGAATTTGGAGAGATTGAAAAACGCTGAAATCAAGCTGAAATTATATATATATATATAATATATATATATATATATATATATATATATATATATATATATATATATATATATATATATATATATATATATGTGTGTGTGTGTGTGTGTGTGTGTGTGTGTGTGTGTGTGTGTGTGTGTGTGTGTGTGTGTGTGTGTGTGTGTGTGTGTGTGTGTGTGTGTGTGTGTGTGTGTGTGTGTGTGTGTGTGTGTTCGTGCGTACGTGTGTGTGTGTTCGCGATATTAAAGGAAGTCTGAGTGTTGTAGGTTATAAAGCAAGTTGAGAATATATCTTTTAAGAAACATTTTTTTCAAGCCCTCTTTTTTTAAAAGGAAAACATATTCTGCCAAGATATAGAAAGGCAAAGAAATATGAAAAAGGGAAAAAAAAAGTAGAAAAAGGCCTAAAGTGAATGATATGGTTAAAGTGGAACAAGGCTAGCAGCAGCTGGAGACAATACATTGCCCTGAAAATACCTGCATATATACACAGCCTCCTGAATAATTTTTATAAAATACCAAACAAGCCAATGAGGAGAGGAGGAAGTGGAGGGGGGAAGCGGAGGGAGGAAGAGGAGGAAGCGGAGGGAAGAAGTGGAGGGAGGAAGAGGAGGGAGGAAGCGGAGGGGGAAGAGGAGGAAGTGGAGGGAGGAAGAGGAGGAAGCCTTGATCCTATAACCAAATAACCGGGATACCATCCTCGTGGAGAGCCATTAGGGGTAAAAATGTTTTTTCTGAATTCCTGAAGCTCTACATATTTTACGCGAGATTTTATGTTGTTAGGGTTATCTATTAAAGTGGTCGATGGGAAATATCCAGCTGCATACGAGGTGTGATGCCTCTGAATTGGAGTGATATGGAGGGCTAATAATCTGCAAATCGAACGGAAGCTTCTTCCCTAACCGTACATGCATTATCTTCTTCCAAGTCATCAAGTAACTATCTTGGAGGTCACTCGTTCGCTGTGTCCAGTTCTGCCATCCATTTGCCAATGAACTAAGCATCCAGCTGGCTTGATGAGTACGCTCTCCAGTTAGTTATTCTTTCCAGTATCAATGCTCTTTTCCAAATTCTCAACTAATTATGAAGAATGTTCAATATACAAACAGATATTCATTGTACTAAGTAGCATGAAATAAGTTTTGTATTCTTACAGTAACAACGTCAAAATAGCCGTGAAAGTATTGTCTTTTTGTTAAAGCAATGTATAAATACTTTAAGTAAGTCGGAATA
>JAXCGZ010003857.1:75000-110000 GCA_037179515.1 Halocaridina rubra
ATATATATATATATATATATATATATATATATATATATATATATATATATGTGTGTGTGTGTGTGTGTGTGTGTGTGTGTGTGTGTGTGTGTGTGTGTGTGTGTATATGTTACCGTCCGGATAGCGCACGCACACACACACACGCACATACACACACACACACACACACACACACACACACACACACACAAATCTGTACAAAAAATGTATGACATCTTTTGTGAGAAATATGGGAAGATAGTAGATTGCTGCATACCTGTCACCAAAGTAGGTGTAATTCATGCCAGAGAGAAATGGTTCGATAATGGGTGTAAAAGAGCTAAGGAGTGGAGAGACAAATGCTGGAAAAGGTATAGGAGGAGAAAAAACATAAATGCCTGGCAAATCTACAAAAGAGCAAGAAATGACTACCTAAGTAAAAGGAGAGAGGCAGAGAGAGATTATGAGAGGGACATCACCAGGAAGGCTAAAGAAAATCCCAAGCTTTTCCACAGCTTTATCAGAGGAAAACTGAAGGTAAAAGAACAGGTTTTAAGGCTAAAGAGAGCGGATGGAAGCATCACTGAGACGGATGAAGAGATCTGCAAAGAATTGAACAAGGAGTTTCAGTCAGTATTTACAGTAGAAAATACCCCACCCCCTCAGATTGCAGTGATAGAAGCTCAAGGGCCGGTATTAGAGAACATCAACCTTACAGCCACAGAGGTATGCAAAGCGCTGATGGATTTAGATGTTCATAAAGCTACAGGTCCTGATGACATATCCCCTCATGTGCTTAAAAAATGCGCAAACACAATATCAGTGGCACTAAGTATCATATTCAAGGAGTCACTGGAGTCGGGGGAGATTCCAAGATGCTGGAAACAAGCAAATGTGACACCTATCTTCAAAAAGGGAAGGAGGGATACGGCTCTGAACAATAGACCAGTTTCCTTGACCAGCATAGTTTGCAAAGTTATGGAGAAACTACTAAGGAAACATATCTCTCTTCACTTGGAATCCTTCAACTTTTTGTCAGTGAGGCAACATGGCTTCAGAGAAGGTAGATCAACAGTAACAAACTTATTAGAATTTTATGATGAGGTAAGCCAAATCTTACAGGAAAGAGAGGGCTGGGCAGATTGCATATTCCTAGACTTCCAGAAAGCGCTTGACACTGTTCCACATAGGAGACTTATTAGGAAGCTGCACTCAATGGTTAGAATAGGTGAAAATGTTTTGGAATGGATAAAAACTTACTTAGAAGGAAGGGAACAGAGGGTTAGAGTAAGACACTCAGTGTCTGAATGGAGAAGAGTTAGTAGTGGAGTTCCACAGGGTTCAGTTTTAGGGCCACTTTTGTTCCTTGTATATGTAAATGACCTACCAGAGTCTGTAAATTCATTCATGAATATGTTTGCAGATGATGCAAAGATTGTGAAGAAAGTAAAATACGAGAACAATGGTAGAGAACTTCAGGAGGATCTAAATAATCTGCATGAGTGGTCAGAAAAGTGGCTAATGAAATTCAATACCTCAAAATGTAAGGTAATGAGAATGGGTACAAGTGCAAGAAGGCCCAAGCTTGACTACTCGGTGGCTGGAGTACAACTTCAAGAGACAGAAAATGAGAGAGACCTAGGAGTAAACATACTGGCAGATTTGTCTCCAGAAATACATATAAATGGCATAGTAAGGGCAGCATATGCATTCTTATCAAATGTAAGGGTAGCCTTCAGGCACATGGACAAGGAAATGTTCAGAAATATTTATGTAACCTATGTGAGGCCAAAACTCGAATATGCAGCCCCCTTTTGGAATCCGCACTTGAAAAAGCACATAGCTAAGCTTGAAAAAGTTCAAAGACATGCCACGAAACTGGTGCCAGAAATACGCAATCTCAGTTATGATGAGAGGCTGAGGGAATTAGACTTACCATCACTCGAAGCTAGAAGAGTAAGGGGGGATATGGTGACAGTCTTTAAATTCCTTCATGGTTATGATAGAGTGGATAGGGATCGATATTTCGATATGGCTGGCTCTAGAACTAGAGGTCATAGTTTGAAGCTTCGTAAGAAAACTTCTTTGCAGGATGTAAGGAAATTCTTTTTCAGTGTAAGAGTAGTTGATAATTGGAATTCGCTAAGCGAGGAGGTAGTTAATGCTATCTCAATCCATAGTTTTAAGGACAGGTATGATAAGTATCACTAAGTCTAAAATGGAACCGATGAGGAGACGGGAAGATACGAGCTTTGGGCTCTTTCCCGTAAACACAATCAGGTAATCACAATTAGGTAATCACACACACACACACACACACACACATGAAAAGTCTACGGACTTTATATATCATATTTTATTAACTCTATACGGTATTGTTCCAAAATGGCAAAAATTTTCTTATCCGATTATGAAGAGTATTAGTTTATATCTTTTAAGTTAATTTTTGGGCTGTTTATTCCCAAGCTTTTAGTTTTTAAGGACTTAGAGGGCATATGCTGTGTCAATACTTTAATATTATATCTTATCCGTATATTTTATGATAGCACTTATGTATTATTATTATTATTATTATTATTATTATTATTATTATTATTATTATTATTATTATTATTATTATTATTATTATTATTATTATTATTATTATTATTATTAACAATAACAGCTGTGACTCAAGAATATTCAGGAGATAAAAATAAAGTAATGCAGAGGAGTAGCAGGAAGAGCCATTTATGCATTTGATTTTAATTCAATTTCATATTATAACTTTTCGTCTGCATAACATCGGAACATTACCAAAATTTCTGTCTGGTGAAGTCACAACAAATAACAAAACAATAACAATAACAAAATTAATACAATATATACAGAAACTGGACACCTGAACTAAAAATAAATAACAAGAAACAGAGATATGAAATTAAATGAATATATATAAAGGAATGAATTATTAAAATAGAAGTAACAGGAAAAATGAACTATCTTGGTTGAGTACTGGGTGTAGTCACCGTGGCTCAAGCGGTAGCGTCCGCGACTCTGAGGCGTCAGGTCGAGGGTTCGCACCCCGTCACGGCCTAAGGTTAGCAAGGGCATGCTATTAGGATAACGATTACATCTGCCAAAACAAGTCCTTCTCCAGAAGGCAACCGTCCTAGCCCTTGGTAGAAAAGGGAGTCCGTAACGTAAAACCGGAACGGAGCTTGGTTGAGTGCTGGGTGTCTTTACAAACATTGCTTCATCAATCCTATGTTCAAATATATTGTTATTTGTATATAATATTGTGAAGTTAGTTACTTCTAAGAAGCTATTACAGGTAAAAATATGTTCCTTAATACTTGAGTTTAGAGGTCTTGCCAGGTGCTTATTCGTTCGTGTACTGACTCCTCTGTGCTCATCTACCCGTACACGTAAGTTCCTAGAGGTTGTTTCAACGTACTCAGATAAACAATTCTGAGAATTTATAGCTATAAACAATGGAGGAAGAAAAGGGAATCAGTAGTTTTGTAGTTACGACTGTTATTCAATATACTTTTAATTCTGAAGTGATTAAATAAGGCAATTTTGAAGGTAATTTGTGTATAGAACTTTATTAGAATTTGCTGAATATCTTTAATGAGTAATTTATAAATATCTTTAGAACAATAACGTAATTTTACTTATTTTCCACTTTGTGCGGTCCAACGACAGTTTCATTTAATAGATATTTTGAGCTGAGGAAACGTGTTAATTGGCTGTAGAAAAATTTATATGGGATATTCATTATTATGATAGAATTACTTCAAAAAATTCTATTTCATTATTAAAAAGTAAATAATTGAAGATAACAATATACTTAAACTTATGATTGCTTAATCAATGTTTATAAAAATAAGAAAACCAGTCCTCAATCGAGATAGTTCATCTTTCCCGTTAATTCTATGTTGATGATTCATTCATTTCATTTCATATATTTTTTTCTTGTTATTTATTTTTAGTTCAGTTGTTCACTTTATGTATATATTGTATTACTTTCCATATTGTTATTGGTTGGTTAATTGTGGTGATTTCTCCAAACAGAAATTTTGATAATGTCCCGATGTTATGGAGACGAAACGTTGGAAATAAAATTGGATTAAAATTAATTACATTGGTTCTTTTTTCTACTCCACTATATTATTATTATAATTATTATTATTATTATTATTATTATTATTATTATTATTATTATTATTATTATTATTATTATTATTATTATTATTATTATTATTATTATTATTATTATTAGTGGTAGTAGGAGTAGTAGTAGTCGTAGTAGTAGTATTAGTATCATCATTAATATTAATATATTTATTATTATTATTATTATTATTATTATTATTATTATTATTATTATTATTATTATTATTATTATTATTATTATTATTATTATTATTATCATCTGATTAGGGTAACTTGAATGTCTCCTACTACTATAACAGTAGGTGGTATTACTTGGATCTTTTCCTGCTGCCTTGCTGGGCCGCATGGGATTGTCAAAGGCTTGTGGAGTAAACCCTGAGAGAAAACCGAAAGGAGAGACACTGAAGGCACTTGATTTGGAAGAATTCTGCCAAAAATCCTCTGAAATCCCCTGCAACACTCCTTGAGTTCCAAAGCGTACAAAATTTGTCTTTTCCTTGGAGATAATCTACAGCGTCGAGAGATTGGAAGTGCAAAATTTGTTAGGCATTTCTTTATTTTTAGTCCAGCATGCAGCAGAGTAACCAGCTGCTTTAACTTTCGGCCAAAACGAAAAGAATGTTACACTCACATATACAATCACACACATGCACACACACACACACACACACACACACACACACACACACACACACACACACACACACACACACACACACACACACATATATATATATATATATATATATATATATATATATATATATATATATATATATATATGTGTGTGTGTGTGTGTGTGTGTGTGTGTGTGTGTGTGTGTGTGTGTGTGTGTGTTTGTGTGTGTGTGTGTGTGTGAAAACATGAACCATTTTTTACCCCGACCGGGACTCGAACCTAGGACTTATGATTACTAAGTCAAGATGCTACCTCTACACCACAGAAGGTTAAAAGGAATCCAACCTTATAGCTTATATCTGCTATACTTAGGAATGAACGCATTCTAACTGAATGCCACTATGTTCATATTACAGATTCCACAACCTCACTCGTGGCTTCATTTTAGCATTTAATTCAATTCCCAATCTCATTCGGGCCATGAAATATCCAAATAAGCACATTACATATGTGAAAACATGAGCCATATTTTACCCCGACCGGGACTCGAACCTAGGATTTATGATTACTAAGTCAAGACGCTACCACTACACCACAGAAGGTTAAAAGGAATCCAGCCTTATAGCTTATATCTGCTATACTTAGGAATGAACGCATTCTAACTGAATGCCACTATGTTCATATTACAGATTCCCCAACCTCACTCGTGGCTTCATTTTAGCATTTAATTCAATTCCCAATCTCATTCGGGCCATGAAATATCCAAATAAGCACATTACATATGTGAAAACATGAGCCATATTTTACCCCGACCGGGACTCGAACCTAGGACTTATGATTACTAAGTCAAGGCGCTACCACTACACCACAGAAGGTTAAATGGAATCCAACCTTATAGCTTATATCTGCTATACTTAGGAATGAACGCATTCTAACTGAATGCCACTATGTTCATATATATATATATATATATATATATATATATATATATATATATATATATATATATATATATATATATATATATATATATATATATATATATATATATATATATATATATATATATATATGTATATATATATATATATATATGTATATATATATATATATATATATATATATATATATATATATATATATATATATATATATATATATATATATATATATATATATATGGTAAGGAAGCCCATCAGTGAAACAAGACAGAAAAAAAATAACGGGGGAGGGGTAATTATGTATATTAAAGATAGCCTCAGAAGCTGCATTAAGTCTGGAATTAAGACAAATCTAAATTCAGAAACCTTATGGGTTGAAATTAAAAATAATATAGAAAGTCTAGTTGTAGGAGTAGTCTACAGACCACCTGATCTAGACAATATAGAGTCGCAAGTTATATACGATGAAATTTCTAAAGTGACCAAGTCAAATAGAGTTTGCATTGTAGGCGATTTTAATTTTAGACATATTAACTGGGAAACCATAACAGGTGATAGTAGCTCTAAGGAGTTTTTGAAAGTAGTAGAAGACAATTTCCTATCTCAGCATGTACTTGAAGCAACACGGGGGGTGAATACACTAGATTTAGTTCTTAGTAATAGAGAGAATATGGTTACAAATTTAGAAGTTGGTGAAAAATTGGGCAACAGTGACCATGATTCCATTAGATTTAACATAATTTTCAAGGAAACTATAAAGGAAAATAAGAATATTGTTCCAAACTTTAGAGCAGGAGATTTTGAGGGCTTAAAAACTAAATTATCTAATGAGGTATGGGAAGGGATTTCTGGGGTACAGATGTGGGTAGTTAATCCAGCAGGTCAGGTCGCAGGTAGCGGATTACCCCGAAATTTGAGTACCACATGCCAAGGATTATCACAAGATAAGATCAATACATTAAATTCTCTCACAGGAAAGAACAGCAGTCCATCAGTTAATATAAATTTGGATGAGGAATATAACAATTTTGTCATGACTCTTAAGAATAGTCAGAGAGACTATATTCCCATGAAACATTGCAGATCAAGAAAAAATGACCCTAAATGGATGAACAATAGAATAAAGAATCTTATAGGTATTAAAAGAGGAATATACAGGAAACTAAAAAGAGGTGAAGAGCATGTGAGGCAGCAATATATACAGTTAAACAGGGAAGTTAAAAAGATAGTTAGAGAGTCGAAAAGAAAATACGAAGTTAGAATAGCAGGAGAAGCTAAAGAAAATCCTAAAGGGTTTTATCAACATTATCAAACAAAATTTAAGGAAAAAGTCGGACCAATTGAAGTAGCCAATGGCCATATCACAGATGACGATAAAGTGATGTGTACATGCTTAAATGATTATTTCTTATCTGTATTTACCAATGAAAACTTGGAAAATTTTCCGGAAGTAGAATCCATTTACAGAGACAGTCCCGATAAAATACTTAGTTCAATAAATATTACATAAGAACATAAGAACATAAGAACAGAGGACACTGCAACATGCCTACTGGCACACACGAGGCAGCTCCGTTTTTGAATTGTATTTTCAGCATGTCTAACCTATTCTATTCTACTCTACTTATTTATTCTATTTTTCTGTTTATGATTTTTCTAATAAGCACTAACCTATTCATACCCACCCTACCTCTGTCATAAGAACATAAGAACATAAGAACATAAGAACATAAGAACATAAGAATAGAGGACACTGCAACATGCCTACTGGCACACACGAGGCAGCTCCATTTTTGAATTGTATTTTCAGCATGTCTAACCTATTCTATTCTACTCTACTTATTTATTCTGTTTTTCTTTTTATGATTTTTCTAATAAGCACTAACCTATTCATACCCACCCTACCTCTGTCATATGTCTATCTAATCTACATTTGAAGGTGTCTAAGGTATTGGCATTTACTATCCTACTAGGAAGCTTGTTCCATGCATCAGCTACTCTATTACCAAACCAATTTTTACCAATTTCCCTTCTGAACCTAAATTTATCAAGCTTAAATCCATTATTACGAGTTCTGGTTTGATCATGAATTTTTAAAACTTTATTAATATCTCCCTTGTTAATCCCTTTAAACCATTTATACACTTCAGTCATATCCCCCCTAACTCTTCGCCTCTCTAGAGAATGTAGATTAAGTTTTTTTAATCTGTCCTCATATGGTAGATTTCTGATATTGTGTATCATCTTGGTCATTCTTCGTTGCACTCTCTCCAAGGATTCAATTTCCATTCTATAATAGGGTGACCAGAATTGCACAGCATAATCTAAATGGGGCCTAACTAATGCAAGATAGAGCTGCAAAATAACTTTTTCCGTCCTATTGCTGACGCTTCTTGAGATAAATCCTAAAATTCTGTTTGCTTTATTTCTGACTGCTGTGCATTGCTCTCTTGGCTTAAGATTACTACTCACAAGAACTCCCAAATCCCTTTCACACTGAGAACTCATGATTTCATGGTTATTTAGCTTATAACTAGTATTGTCTTTTATAGTACCCATTTTAACTACTTTACATTTTTCAACATTAAATTCCATTTGCCATTTGTCCGACCATTCAGATAATCTATTTAGATCTTCCTGTAAAGCATGAATGTCTTCTTTTCCATTTATAGTTCTACCTATTTTAGTGTCGTCTGCGAATTTACTTAGGTTACTACTGATATCCGAATCCAGATCATTTAGATATACGATGAATAATAGAGGACCCAGTACCGAGCCTTGTGGTACCCCGCTTGTAACAGAGCCCCACTCTGATTTCTCTCCATTTATGCAAACCCTCTGTTTTCTGTCTTTTAACCATTGTTTGATCCATCTGAGCACAGCTCCTCCTATACCATGAGCTTCCAGCTTTTTAACTAATCTTTTGTGAGGAACTCTATCAAAAGCTTTGCTAAAATCTAGATATATTGTATCATATTCTTTGCCACAATCTACTGCCTCGTAAACTTCTGAATAAAAAGACAGTAAGTTTGTAAGGCACGAAAAACCCTTAAGAAACCCGTGTTGTGAAAGTTTTATCAGTCTGTGTAATTCTAGATGTGCCCTTATTTTATTTGCAATTATGGATTCTAGAATCTTACCCACTGTTGACGTTAAACTTACCGGCCTATAATTATTCTTTTTAGCACGTTCTCCTTTTTTAAATATTGGTACCACATCTGCCAATTTCCACTCCATGGGTACCGATCCTAATTTTATTGAATTATTAAATAATGCAGTTAGAGGACAACTAAGCTCTTCCTTGCATTCCTTTAATATTCTAGCATATATTCCATCAGGTCCCGGAGATTTATGAGCCTTTAATTTATCTATTTCTTTTATTACCTCCTCTCTCGTAATATTTATTGAACTAAGTATATTATCGGGACTGTCTCTGTAAATGGATTCTACTTCCGGAATATTTTCCAAGTTTTCATTTGTAAATACAGATAAGAAATAATCATTTAAACATGTACACATCACTTTATCGTCATCTGTGATATGGCCATTGGCTACTTCAATTGGTCCGACTTTTTCCTTAAATTTTGTTTGATAATGTTGATAAAACCCTTTAGGATTTTCTTTAGCTTCTCCTGCTATTCGAACTTCGTATTTTCTTTTCGACTCTCTAACTATCTTTTTAACTTCCCTGTTTAACTGTATATATTGCTGCCTCACCTGCTCTTCACCTCTTTTTAGTTTCCTGTATATTCCTCTTTTAATACCTATAAGATTCTTTATTCTATTGTTCATCCATTTAGGGTCATTTTTTTCTTGATCTGCAATGTTTCATGGGAATATAGTCTCTCTGACTATTCTTAAGAGTCATGACAAAATTGTTATATTCCTCATCCAAATTTATATTAACTGACGGGCTGCTGTTCTTTCCTGTGAGAGAATTTAATGTATTGATCTTATCTTGTGATAATCCTTGGCATGTGGTACCCAAATTTCGGGGTAATCCGCTACCTGCGACCTGACCTGCTGGATTAACTACCCACATCTGTACCCCAGAAATCCCTTCCCATACCTCATTAGATAATTTAGTTTTTAAGCCCTCAAAATCTCCTGCTCTAAAGTTTGGAACAATATTCTTATTTTCCTTTATAGTTTCCTTGAAAATTATGTTAAATCTAATGGAATCATGGTCACTGTTGCCCAATTTTTCACCAACTTCTAAATTTGTAACCATATTCTCTCTATTACTAAGAACTAAATCTAGTGTATTCACCCCCCGTGTTGCTTCATGTACATGCTGAGAAAGGAAATTGTCTTCTACTACTTCCAAAAACTCCTTAGAGCTACTATCACCTGTTATGGTTTCCCAGTTAATATGTCTAAAATTAAAATCGCCTACAATGCAAACTCTATTTGACCTGCTCACTTTAGAAATTTCATCGTATATAACTTGCGACTCTATATTATCTAGATCAGGTGGTCTGTAGACTACTCCTACAACTAGACTTTCTATATTATTTTTAATTTCAACCCATAAGGTTTCTGAATTTAGATTTGTCTTAATTCCAGACTTAATGCAGCTTCTGAGGCTATCTTTAATATACATAATTACCCCTCCCCCTCTTTTATCTGCACTACGATCAGCATTATAAAGTTTATATCCTGTAATTATGTACTCAGCTTTAAGGTGTTTGCTTTCTAATTTAATCCAACTTTCACTAATGCATATTATATCCGGTCTCTCACTACATACTATGGCTCTCAGTTCTTCTATCTTGTTACCTAAACTACGGCTATTTGTATAATATACTTTTAAACTTTCTCTAGCTTCACCCTTCTTGTGGCTATTCTTTTTGTTAATATTTGTTCTATGTAACAAATGGTTCTTATCCTTAGACTCCCAGTTATTTGACCCACTATTTACTGAACCCTTACTGACTAATTTCTCTGCACAAGTATTAATCATTTCGTTATTTGTGTCTAACAAAACCCCCCTACCTCTCTGTCTATCATACCAGCCAATACTGAGACACCTGAATTAGAAAGATGCACTCCATCCCTTGCATACATATGCTTACGACTAGTGAAGTGATCCCACCCGTCTATAAAACCTATATTATTCTCCCGACAGAAGACTTTCATCCTAGCATTTACTCCTATAGCTCGAGACCACCACTCTGAACTTTGGCTAAGCCTAGGGAGAATACCACACATCACAGGAACTGCACCCCTTTTCCTAATCTTATCCAGGGCTTGTCTATACAACCTAATCAGCTCTTCACTTCTACCATCCTGCACGTCATTTCCCCCAGCTATCTAATCTACATTTGAAGGTGTCTAAGGTATTGGCATTTACTATCCTACTAGGAAGCTTGTTCCATGCATCAGCTACTCTATTACCAAACCAATTTTTACCAATTTCCCTTCTGAACCTAAATTTATCAAGCTTAAATCCATTATTACGAGTTCTGGTTTGATCATGAATTTTTAAAACTTTATTAATATCTCCCTTGTTAATTCCTTTAAACCATTTATACACTTCAATCATATCCCCCCTAACTCTTCGCCTCTCTAGAGAATGTAGATTAAGTTTTTTTTAATCTGTCCTCATATGGTAGATTTCTGATATTGTGTATCATCTTGGTCATTACGAGAGAGGAGGTAATAAAAGAAATAGATAAATTAAAGGCTCATAAATCTCCGGGACCTGATGGAATATATGCTAGAATATTAGAGGAATGCAAGGAAGAGCTTAGTTGTCCACTAACTGCATTATTTAATAATTCAATAAAATTAGGATCGGTACCCATGGAGTGGAAATTGGCAGATGTGGTACCAATATTTAAAAAAGGAGAACGAGTTAAAAAGAATAATTATAGGCCGGTAAGTTTAACGTCAACAGTGGGTAAGATTCTAGAATCCATAATTGCAAATAAAATAAGGGCACATCTAGAATTACACAGACTGATAAAACTTTCACAACACGGGTTTCTTAAGGGTTTTTCGAGCCTTACAAACTTACTGTCTTTTTATTCAGAAGTTTACGAGGCAGTAGATTGTGGCAAAGAATATGATACAATATATCTAGATTTTAGCAAAGCTTTTGATAGAGTTCCTCACAAAAGATTAGTTAAAAAGCTTGAAGCTCATGGTATAGGAGGAGCTGTTCTCAGATGGATCAAACAATGGTTAAAAGACAGAAAACAGAGGGTTTGCATAAATGGAGAGAAATCAGAGTGGGGCTCGGTTACTAGCGGAGTACCACAAGGCTCGGTACTGGGTCCCCTATAATTCATTGTATATCTAAATGATCTGGATTCGGATATCAGTAGTAACCTAAGTAAATTCGCAGACGACACTAAAATAGGTAGAACTATAAATGGAAAAGAAGACATTCATGCTTTACAGGAAGATCTAAATAGATTATCTGAATGGTCGGACAAATGGCAAATGGAATTTAATGTTGAAAAATGTAAAGTAGTTAAAATGGGTACTATAAAAGACAATACTAGTTATAAGCTAAATAACCATGAAATCATGAGTTCTCAGTGTGAAAGGGATTTGGGAGTTCTTGTGAGTAGTAGTCTTAAGCCAAGAGAGCAATGCACAGCAGTCAGAAATAAAGGAAACAGAATTTTAGGATTTATCTCAAGAAGCGTTAGCAATAGGATGGAAAAAGTTATTTTGCAGCTCTATCTTGCATTAGTTAGGCCCCATTTAGATTATGCTGTGCAATTCTGGTCACCCTATTATAGAATGGAAATTGAATCCTTGGAGAGAGTGCAGCGAAGAATGACCAAATGATACACAATATCAGAAATCTACCATATGAGGACAGATTAAAAAAACTTAATCTACATTCTCTAGAGAGGCGAAGAGTTAGGGGGGATATGATTGAAGTGTATAAATGGTTTAAAGGGATTAACAAGGGAGATATTAATAAAGTTTTAAAAATTCATGATCAAACCAGAACTCGTAATAATGGATTTAAGCTTGATAAATTTAGATTCAGAAGGGAAATTGGTAAAAATTGGTTTGGTAATAGAGTAGCTGATGCATGGAACAAGCTTCCTAGTAGGATAGTAAATGCCAATACCTTAGACACCTTCAAGTGTAGATTAGATAGACATATGACAGAGGTAGGGTGGGTATGAATAGGTTAGTGCTTATTAGAAAAAAAATCATAAAAAGAAAAATAGAATAAATAAGTAGAGTAGAATAGAATAGGTTAGACATGCTGAAAATACAATTCAAAAATGGAGCTGCCTCGTGTGTGCCAGTAGGCATATTGCAGTGTCCTCTATTCTTATGTTCTTATGTTCTTATATTTCGGATCCTAACTGGACCCTTTCTCAAGCACAAGTGAGTGTACAATAGCAATGACAGAGGGAGTAAAAACAACAAGGATTCAGGAGGCCTGAGGGACTTAAAAAATAAAGGTAGTAAGACAGATCTAATCCAAAAGAAATAATGCCCTCACACAAAGAAAACCGACAAAATAATTAATAAGTCATTAACAAAAGAATATGTTAATCTTTAAATACGATTATAGATCGGTAACTAGATAACTCTTTAATATTGAAGGGTTATCTAGTTACCGATCTATAATCGAATTTAGAGAAAAACATATTCATTTGTTAATGACTCATTATTAATTTTGTCGGTTTTCTTTGTTTGAGGGTAGTATTTCTTTTGGATTAGACCTGTCTAACTATAACCAAATAAGCACACACAAAAATATGATTCCTGTCTTACTATCTTTAATATTTAATTCCCTTAGGCCTTCTGAGTCCTTTTTGTTTTTACACCCTTTGTCATGGTTATTTTACACTCACTTGTGCTTGAGAAGGGGTCCAGTTAGGATCCGAAATATAGCGTTATTTTTTTTCTGTGTTGTTTCACTGATGGGGTTCCTTATCATTTAGTGCTGTATGTTAACAGTTTGTGCTTATTCATATATATATATATATATATATATATATATATATATATATATATATATATATATATATATATATATATATATATATATATATATATATATATATATATATATATATATATATGTGTGTGTGTGTGTGTGTGTGTGTGTGTGTGTGTGTGTGTGTGTGTGTGTGTGTGTGTGTGTGTGTGTGTGTGTGTGATTACCTAATTGTGATTACCTAATTGTGTTTACGGGAAAAAGCCCAAAGCTCGTATCTTCCCGTCTCCCGATCGGTTCCATTTTTAGACTTAGTGATACTTATCGTACCTGTCCTTAAAACTATGGATTGAGATAGCATTAACTACCTCCTCGCTTAGCGAATTCCAATTATCAACTACTCTTACACTGAAAAAGTATTTCCTTACATCCTGCAAAGAAGCTTTCTTACGAAGCTTCAAATTATGACCTCTAGTTCTAGAGCCAGCCATATCGAAATATCGATCCCTATCCACTCTATCATAACCATAAAGGAATTTAAAGACTGTCACCACATCCCCCCTTACTCTTCTAGCTTCGAGTGATGGCAAGTCTAATTCCCTCAGCCTCTCATCATAACCGAGATTGCGTATTTCTGGCACCAGTTTCGTGGCATGTCTTTGAACTTTTTCAAGCTTAGCTATGTGCTTTTTCAAGTGCGGATTCCAAAAGGGGGCTGCATATTCGAGTTTTGGCCTCACATAGGTTACATAAATATTTCTGAACATTTCCTTGTCCATGTGCCTGAAGGCTACCCTTACATTTGATAAGAATGCATATGCTGCCCTTACTACGCCATTTATATGTATTTCTGGAGACAAATCTGCCAGTATGTTTACTCCTAGATCTCTCTCATTTTCTGTCTCTTGAAGTTGTACTCCAGCCACCGAGTAGTCAAGCTTGGGCCTTCTTGCACTTGTACCCATTCTCATTACCTTACATTTTGAGGTATTGAATTTCATTAGCCACTTTTCTGACCACTCATGCAGATTATTTAGATCCTCCTGAAGTTCTCTACCATTGTTCTCGTTTTTTACTTTCTTAACAATCTTTGCATCATCTGCAAACATATTCATGAATGAATTTACAGACTCTGGTAGGTCATTTACATATACAAGGAACAAAAGTGGCCCTAAAACTGAACCCTGTGGAACTCCACTACTAACTCTTCTCCATTCAGACACTGAGTGTCTTACTCTAACCCTCTGTTCCCTTCCTTCTAAGTAAGTTTTTATCCATTCCAAGACATTTCCACCTATTCTAGCCATTGATTGCAGCTTCCTAATAAGTCTCTCATGTGGAACAGTGTCAAATGCTTTCTGGAAGTCTAGGAATATGCAATCTGCCCAGCCCTCTCTTTCCTGTAAGATTTGGCTTACCTCATCATAAAATTCTAATAAGTTTGTTACTGTTGATCTACCTTCTCTGAAGCCATGTTGCCTCACTGACAAAAAGTTGAAGGATTCCAAGTGAAGAGAGATATGTTTCCTTAGTAGTTTCTCTATAAGTTTGCAAACTATGCTGGTCAAGGAAACTGGTCTATAGTTCAGAGCCGTATCCCTCCTTCCCTTTTGAAGATAGGTATCACATTTGCTTGTTTCCAGCATCTTGGAATCTCCCCCGACTCCAGTGACTCCTTAAATATGATACTTAGTGCCACTGATATTGTGTTTGCGCATTTTTTAAGCACATGAGGGGATATGTCATCAGGACCTGTAGCTTTATGAACATCTAAATCCATCAGCGCTTTGCATACCTCTGTGGCTGTAAGGTTGATGTTCTCTAATACCGGCCCTTGAGCTTCTATCACTGCAATCTGAGGGGGTGGGGTATTTTCTACTGTAAATACTGATTGAAACTCCTTGTTCAATTCTTTGCAGATCTCTTCGTCCGTCTCAGTGATGCTTCCATCCGCTCTCTTTAGCCTTAAAACCTGTTCTTTTACCTTCAGTTTTCCTCTGATAAAGCTGTGGAAAAGCTTGGGATTTTCTTTAGCCTTCCTGGTGATGTCCCTCTCATAATCTCTCTCTGCCTCTCTCCTTTTACTTAGGTAGTCATTTCTTGCTCTTTTGTAGGCTTGCCAGGCATTTATGTTTTTTCTCCTCCTATACCTTTTCCAGCATTTGTCTCTCCACTCCTTAGCTCTTTTACACCCATTATCGAACCATTTCTCTCTGGCATGAATTACACCTACTTTGGTGACAGGTATGCAGCAATCTACTATCTTCCCATATTTCTCACAAAAGATGTCATACATTTCTTGTACAGATTTGTTGTAAAATAAGGTTCTCCAGTCAATAACTGCAAAAAGCTCATTCATTTTGATGTAATCTCCTTTCGGATAGTTCCTCCTCATGTCCTCAATGCCTCTACTCTCAGGAAGAATGTCTTCAATGATATACTCCATCAACAACACACAGTGGTCAGTCTTTCCAATTGGTGGTTCATACTCAATATTTTCAATATCCAACACATTATCTGTGAACACTAGATCAAGTAGTGATGGCTCATCCCCACCCCTGGCTCTTGTTGGTTCCATTACATGTTGGTGTAGGAAATTCCCTTGTACGCAATCTAGGAATCTTGCCCCAAATGAGTCCTCACCACTGTGTGGGTCAAGATTTATCCAATCTATCTCTTTATGATTAAAGTCTCCCATAATCAAAATCCTACATTTTTTCTCCCGTGCCATGTTAACAACTGAGTTTATGACTTCAATAGTACCTATATGACTTTCCTCATAAATTTCAAGCCTATTTTGGTTCCTTGGTGGGTTGTATACAACAGTTATTATAATGCTCTCTGACCCAGTATTTATGCGAGCAACAAGAAATTCCCTGAACTCACTTTCTATAGCCAAGTTTATTTCTTCAACTTGAATCCTCTCACTTATGAGCAGTGCTATCCCTCCACCAGTCCTCTCAGATCTTTCGACCCTTAGTATTCTGAAGCCCTTAGGAAAAACTGTGACTCTGTTTATGTCCTCACTCAACTTAGTCTCTGTAATTGCTACTATATCTGCCTTACTGTTGTGGGTCCTATCTTTTAATTCTACTGCCTTACCAGCTAATCCATCAGCATTTGTGTATAACAATCTTAATGAGGCCCCATCCCCTGATCTTCTGTCATTATCTTCTTTATCTCCCCTTTGTCTGGAAGTATTCTGTAACGAAAATTTTTCTTCTCTTCTTCATTTCTTTCATCATTTAACCTTCTTGCCTCTTGCAACAAGTTTTTGATCTTTCCCATCTCTTCCTGTGTTCTGTATCGTCTAATGAACACTTCTTTGCATTCTTGAAGGTCTTTTAGACTTTTTTTTCTCAACAATATTTCCCTACATGTTTCCCCTCTCTCAAAGGTTACTTTTGTTGGTCTCGGCTTTCCTTCCCTCAGGACCACATACTACTCCAAGCTTTCTTATCAGGTCTACAACCCTAGCTTTATTTTCTTCAAGTCTCCCCTGCCATGTTGGCTCCTGGGATTCACTTATGCCTGAGATTACCACTGTCTTCTCCTTATCAAGTGCCTGTCTGATGAGTGGGTTTGCCTTTTCCATCACAACGTCTTTCATTTTTTCGATTACTGTCTCTTTATAGTCAACTGTTTGTATGTTTTCCAGTGCCACCACCTTTACAGCCTCTTTTACTGCCACATTCCCCTTTAGTGCATCAGCAAAGGACGTTTTCATGGCATCATTTTCCATATTCAGCTCCTGGAACTCTTTTCTGAACTGTTCAATGTTTTCCTTAATCTGAACATTCTAAGCAGCAATCTCGTCTCTCTCAGAAGAGAGCAGTGAACTAACATCTAATTCCTTTAGGTTGTCATTTAGCTGTTTGTTTTTATCTTCTTGTTTAGAAATTCTAGATTCTAGTTGACTCTTTTCCCCTTCCAGCTTCTTTATTCTTTTTTCTAGTTCCTTTCTCTCCTGCCCTTGTGCTTTATTTGCTTCCTCCAAAGATCTTATTTGTTCTCTGAGTGTTTCATTCTCTTTCATTTCTCCATCCATATTCCGAATTTTATCATCAAGGCTTATAACCATTTCCTCCAACTTCTTGATTCTCTGTTTAAGTCCCCTGATGACTACCCCTTCTCCCGACCCATGGGTGGGAGAGGTTTGGGACAGAGATGGCTTCATTTTTATGTTCTCCCTCTCACAGAATATAGAAAGAAGACGATAAAGAGGAAAAAAAAGAAAAGAGAAAAACTTCTAATTTAGCTTCACACAGAATTTTTATATCTCCATATAAGTGCTATTTAGTGACTCAGTTTGTCTCCTTTCTGGTAACACACATCTTAACTTAAAAACTTGACCATGGTAATTTAAGTATAAAAAGAAAAAGAAAAACAAAAGTCAAACCTGAAGGAAAATTCGAATTTGTGTTTGAGGTGGCACCCACCTGTTTCTGTTATATATTCTTCCTAACTGATAAACTGACTTGCTAACCAAGATATGTTATCACGGGATTAGACTTTACATTTAACTCAATATATATACAAAATAACAAAATAGTAAAAGAGAAAGCTAAAAGAAAAGCAAAAAAAAATGAAGAAAATAAGACTGCTGTACTACTTGGCAACTTAACTCAGTACTGTTGACAGGTGGGTATTTAGTAATTTTTTTTTCTTTTATTATTCAATTTTTTCGTGTATCAAACTAACTAACTAGTTAATATAAATGGGAAGGATACTGATTTTAACAATATATAGAACCACAGGATCAGGTAAACGGCTTAAGAGCTTTCCCCAGTTTACACAAAAAATTAGGTAATGTGATGTGATGGCTCCACCTCTGGCAACTCTTCTAGATTTCCCTCAAGGCAGAACTGGACGGCAGCTTCTCTCTCTTCTTCACGAAAAAGTTCTCAATTTTTTTCCTGTGTGTGTGTGTGTGTGTGTGTGTGTGTGTGTGTGTGTGTGTGTGTGTGTGTGTGTGTGTGTGTGTGTGTGTGTGTGTGTGTGTGTGTGTGTGTGTGTGTGTGTGTGTGTGTGTGTGTGTGTGTGTTGTAAAGACGAGTAATCCTCAGAACCCCAGGTTAAGCTGAATACCCCCTGTAAATTGGTATGTAAGATTTTGATACATTAAGTGAGGTGATTTGCTTTCAAAATATAAATAACACTAGAGCACCTTGTGGTTACTCCTCTTTTCAAAATACCCATGCACACACACACAAATACATGTGTTTTTATATACACACATACCTGCATACATACATACATACATACTTACATACATGCATACATACATACATACATACATACATACATGCATACATACATACATACATACATACATACATACATACATACATACATACATACATACATACATACATACATACATACATACATACATACATACATACATACATACATACATACATACATACATACATACATACAGTAAGCACGTCCCTGCGTGCATTAAATATTAAAGTATTTAAGTGTCTATGAGCATGATCGCGGGATAGGCAAAGAAAATTGCCCTTATCTGTCCCTGGCTCTAGGAAAACATTTAGGAAAAAGTAGCAGCTTTGGGACAAGGCAGAAATATTAGAATAGTAAATAATAAAAAGACATCATGTTTCTCATGATGAGAAAGAAAGACCTGAGAAACAGATGTGAAGGTTGTGGCTTGTCAGATGTGAAGGGATAGAAAGAGATGTGTAATGAATGCTCCAGGATTTTCGTTGTAGATATAAGTATTCGAAGAGAACCATTACTGAAGGACGACTCAACACAGAACTATCTTTGTCAGCTCTATAAGACCTTCAGTTGTAGTACTCCAACGGGTGGTGTTGCCATGAACAAACCTACATTCACAGTATAATATGGAATTTTTGTTATTCCCATGTTTATATATTTATTTCTGTAAGAGTTGGAGGAGAGAGAGAGAGAGAGAGAGAGAGAGAGAGAGAGAGAGAGAGAGAGAGAGAGAGAGAGAGAGAGAGAGAGAGAGAGAGAGACTTCAGGTTTCGCGTGTCTCTGCTAGTTATATTAACGTTCCTAATATCCCTTTTCTTCGTCTTCTTCTTTTTCATCTTTTTATGAGTTTTTGGAGAGACATCACGCCATTTCCACACTAATAAATAAGATTTCCTTGTTGTCATTAACAAATGCTTACTTATATATTAGATTCCTTGCTACAAAGACGTGGATGAGCATGTATTAGCTTCTGTAAAAAAAATAAGATGGTAAAACTCCTCAACAAATAAACAACCAAAAATCCATGTGAGTGAATATATGTGAATCGCATAATATATGTAATCTATGAAATGACATGACAGGACGTTTATTTAGACAGAAATAATTAAATGTTTATATATTTGATCGCTTGACGATAAGAGAACATGCATTAATTCATTATGTTTATGTTGAATAAAATAGACATGCACCTCTTAGCAATAAGCATAATAAACATATATATATATATATATATATATATATATATATATATATATATATATATATATATATATATATATATAATATATATATATATATATATATATATATATATATATATAAAATATCACTACTGATTATTATAATTGTACTAACGAAAAATATAATATAATAAGTATTTTCATAACAGATCTGCTTTATCATAGGTTGGGCTTAAAAGACTTGGACTATATTGTAAATAAAAAGAAATTCAGCCCCAGAAATGATGCAGTTAGCTGTCTTTCAGTATACCTACAGTAGAATAGACAATAGGTAAATGTATATTATATAATCTTCCATTGATTATTATAGTATCTGAAGGGATGTAATATATATTTTCTTATGGTGGATATACGAAAATATTCATAAAGTATGTGACGACATAATCAGATTTTTTCTCCATAAGAGTATCATATTCATGAAACTTAGGTTATAAATACAATAAACTGACAAAATCAGTCACAACTAGAGTGTCCTGTCACCATATTTTTAATTTCTGATACTATTTTCCATTTTCTTTATCCTCTCTGGCAGTTTGATCCAAAGGTTGGGAACCCTGACAAACAGGGCTCTGTGAGCTGTTTCTGCTGTTGTCCTGGCAATCGCGAATTTTTGTGATTACCCAATTTTTTTTACAACAAAACAAATAACTTTTGTAATATTTACAACCAATTCTTGTATTATGCTTTACATTAACTTTTACGTAAATATCACAACGTCATATTCTATGTGGTCTTGTACCTTGAGCTAATGTTTTCCAGGTCTAACTTTTTGCCACGACTAAAAGCACTTTTAGCGGCTAA
This sequence comes from Halocaridina rubra, assembly GCA_037179515.1. Classification (NCBI taxonomy): domain Eukaryota; kingdom Metazoa; phylum Arthropoda; class Malacostraca; order Decapoda; family Atyidae; genus Halocaridina; species Halocaridina rubra. The sequence goes on from JAXCGZ010003857.1 coordinate 95,901, forward strand.
ATTCTAATTTTCCTGGACATTGCTCGGGAGTTTTTTTTTTTTTTTTTAGAACAGCCACTCCATATAAATGAATAATATGATTTATAACAGAGAGTGTGAACTGTAAGATTTCTCTTACATAAGAGGATCACACCATACTCTTTCCGATTAGTATAAATACTTTTGACATGGGCTTCAAGTAATAATTGACTGTCAAGGATCCTAACAGAAGAAAGAGCACTTATACAAGGTCCTATTTGAAATCCTAGGTCTCAGGGTATGCGAACAAGGTAAGCTCTTGATCCAGATGATATAATTTGAGTTTTACTTTAATATACTATTAATGCCTTTTCTTCAAAAGTTTTTTTAATATTTCAAATGTGGATTTTATTTTTAATTTTCTGATATCATGATACTACTAATCTTTGGAGAAGAAACAGAAAAAATTATGAAGTGAATGAATTTAGTAAGTTTTTCTATAGATATATAGAAATATTTGTAGAATAAATTATATGATTTAGTTACATACAAATGTTTAAAGCTTCAATAACTGTGATATTCTTCACTTATCGCACGGGTATAACTTCTTGTTGCAGAGATGCTTATGTTGCATCATTTTAAGTGAAACATTGAGAAGCAAATGAGTATTCGCATTTCAACAAATGAAAAATATAATGATTGCAATATACTGACCCAGCCTCTTTATTTATGTTAGCAAAATGATTGCACCTTATTCACTTCCAATCTCTTTTGAATTAGAGAAAGAAAAAGGTCTCATTAAAGATACTAGTATCTTAGGTATTTTGTAGGTAGATTTAGGCCCGTTTTCTTAAACAGTGTAAACCTAGGATACCATTTTGTTAGTTAGCTAGACACACACAAATGGATTTCATAAACGCATCTGACGCAGTTCTGCGTATGGCTAGGATCCCCCTAACCCGATTTCTTAAACTGTGTAAATATAGGATACCATATTGTTAGTTAGCTAGTCACACACAAATGGATTTCATAAACGCATCTGACGCAGTTCTGTGTATGGCTATGATCCCCCCATGGGGGGATCATAGCCATACACAGAACCGCGTCAGATGCGTTTATGAAATCCATTTGTATGTGTCTAGCTAACTAACCATATGGTATCCTAGGTTTACATTGTCTAAGAAATCGGACTAGGGGGATCCTAGCCATACACAGAACCGCGTCAGATGCGTTTATGAACTCCATTTGTGTGTCTAGCTAACTAACAATATGGTATCCTAGGTTTACACTGTTTGAGAAAACGGGCCTTAATCATGATATTTATGTTATGTACAGCTTTCAAAAACTTTTAGATACAAGTAAAGAGTTTGTGTTCTATTCAGTGAATCTAAATGTATGTGAAGAAATCTATAGTTTGGATATTGCTGTAATGAGGATGTTGCGATGGATGTGTGGCGTGACGTAACACGAGAGGACAAGACCAGCAACGCAAGGATCAGAGGAACAGCGAAAGTGGCGGAGGTTTCGAAGAATATGAACTTTTATTTCCATTACAATATAATGGGTATTCGTCAGCCGGGGCAAGCCCCAACCCCCCACTATGGTGCCCAACCACAACAGTACCTGCCAGGAAACAGCTTAAACTCTCGGTCTTGGACGGGAACCGATCTTTCGACCTCGTGAATGCGAAGCCAGCGCGTTACCACTGTAGTAGCCAGCAGGCTAAAGAAGAGGGAAGACGCGAGACTTAGATGGTACAGGCATATTATGAGGAGCCAAGGAGAAGTAACGAAAAGAAAGCGCTGGATGTGTAAGTACATGGAAGAATAAGGAGAGATAGACCCAAGACAGGGTGGAAATATTGCATAGGAGAGGATAAGGAAGAGAAGGGCCTGAGTACCAACATGACAGGCGACAGAGGCAGGTGGAGACGATTCATCAGAAGAAGCGACCCTGTGCAAAGACGGGCTAATAACGCCGAAGAATTCAAGTAATAAGTCTTAAAGGCGCTTCAGTCATGATTTGACTAAGTATTTCTTTCATTCTGTTGCATAAACAAAGGCTTAAGCCCTACTACACTTCAAAATTCATTAGTGTACAACTAGATTCATCAACTGTACTTTGATATATTGACCGTATGAACTCTGTTCGAATTACATTGTGATATGCCATTTTTTTTTCTTTTTTTGCATATCATTGATATATACAAGCATGTGTACATAGTATACATGCATGGAATATATATATATATATATATATATATATATATATATATATATATATATATATATATATATATATATATATATATATATATATGTATGTATGTATGTATATATACATACAATGAAATCGTTATATTAATAGTATACTGTTATTCATGGAAAACATCTTGAACAAAAGAGAAACGAACTCGCATCGCAAGCTACATATTCATGTCTTTTTTGCCAATAACAATGTATTAATAACAATACAGCTTCAGATATGAATATTTATATACTTAAACTCCACTTACGTTTCTAACATGTCGATATGAGAACCGCTGGTTGAGCTATGGTATGCAATTTATTTCGGTTGTATTAGTCCAGTCGGTATGGTAGAATGAACATGTAGCTTGCTACACGAGTTCTGTTCCTGACGTTCAACATGTTTTCCATCGATAACAGAATGTGTTTGATAGTATATATATATATATATATATATATATATATATATATATATATATATATATATATATATATATATATATATATACATATATATAAAGAGAGAGAGAGAGAGAGAGAGAGAGAGAGAGAGAGAGAGAGAGAGAGAGAGAGAGAGAGAGAGAGAGAGAGAGAGAATGGAAAAGGATATTTAATTTTGAGCAGAAGTAAATCATGGAATGATAGTGGTATTTTGTTTTCATTATCACCGCTACTTACATATGCTTAACTGCCTCCTAACTTAACATTAACGGCCTTTTGTTTATTGTAATACCGTGCGCGGCACGGACAACGCCTCCCCCCCCCCGTACGTCCACCAGTCGATTTTTTTTTATGAGTGTGACAACGGGACAGGCAGAAACTGGCCTCATCAATAAGGGCCCGGGCACGTGAAAATACAAAGACGAAGGAAAAGAAAAAGGCTAAGGACAAGGCAGAGATGAGGTAATGTCAAACAAAGGAAAACAACAAAACGACAAAAAAAAATTCAAAACAAAGACATCACAGCAAAATCATGTTTTCTATATCCATATACCTAAGCCGTATTCTCCCTTATAAAGAGGGTGACTTTTTGTGGGAATTAAATACAGAGGAGGGGATTCCCAGCTCCCTCGCTCCGCCCCATTTAGTCGCCTTTTACGACACGCAGGGGAACACTGAGGAAAGTATTCTTACCCCCCTATAAAAGAAAAAATCTTATGTCATAGATGAATATAAAAATATAAAAAAAAAAAGTTCTTACTGGACATCTGCAAAACTAAAATCAGGTAGAAGTCCAGTGTTTAATGTAAACAACACGATGGTGCCAATACATTTAGAAACATAGAATAAAGAGCATATCGAGAATCCCATCCAACCTTCGATAGAAAAGAAAATCAAATAATATAAAACTTCCGTTTTAAAAGGAAAAAAGATTTCTTTGCTCGACGGATAGAAACAAATCGGAGAAAAATCCTGCATCTCCAGTAAAGAAAAAGATTTCTGAAGATCTCCATTGGAGACCCGCATGGGAACGATCAAAAGAGAACTTTATTGCCTTAACCCATCTTTACAAACTGTGGCCCGCTCAGGTCCCTCGGTGACACTGGCAAAAGAGGCGCACACACACACACACACACACACACACACACACACACACACACACACACACACACACACACACACACATTCACATCACATACAAATACTAGAACAGAAACAAAAAACTCTCTGCTTGCTTGCTGAGCATTATCTGTTGCTAGAAAGTAGACTCTGGAGCCTTTATTATCTATATTGTAAGGATAAATATAATATATATATATATATATATATATATATATATATATATATATATATATATATATATATATATATATATGTGTGTGTGTGTGTGTGTGTGTGTGTGTGTGTTTGTGTGTTTGTGTGTGTGTATATATATACATATTATATATATATATATATATATATATATATATATATATATATATATATATATATATATATATGTGTGTGTGTGTGTGTGTGTGTGTGTGTGTGTGTGTGTGTGTGTGTGTGTGTGTGTGTGTGTGTGTGCATATATATATATATATATATATATATATATATATATATATATATATATATATATATATATATATATATATATATATATATTTATATATATATATATATATATATATATATATATATATATATATATATATATATATATGCAATTCTTTGAGAACTAGTTAGTAAAACTATGCTTTGAGAAAACCGACATCACCTGAGATCTCTGGCTGAAACCATAATTTTAGTTCCTGGCTCTTACAGCGATGTATTAATATACCATCCAACCGAAATTACATTGTTGCTTCTAAAGTAACAGTATGAAAGGTAAGGTTAAGTAAAGCAATGCATTTTGCTCTTCATGTTTACAATGTCCTCGTGGGACTATCCCTCTTAACTAGATCCGACAATGAAGGTCAAACACAATCACTTGAAAATGCAATTAAGAAATTTGTTTACCCTTGATCTGTCAAAAAGATATACGTACACCAATGCTGAGACTTTAGGGTTTGGGAAAAACCTGCTAGGCAAAAGATATCCATTGATTACCAAGACTCCATACGACTAACATTGACAAATTATATTCAAGTACAAGACAAAGCAAAGAATATTAATGATTTGATATTCAAGAAATAATAAATTGGTGTTCCAAAAGGCATGACTGTCAGATTCAAGTGGACAAGAATGTTGATGCCTCAACCTGGCTGGCATCTTTAGAAATTAAGTTATATGGTTTCAGTCTTAACTATAGAGAATGAACAAATACCATTGGCCTGCGGTTTGAATGATAATACTTAAGGCTTACCCAACGTGTACCCAAGTATAGAATCCCATCATGGATATCCTTCTATGGTTCCTATGGTGTGTCCTAGTAAAGGATTTATGTTCGGGATATAATTTCTCAAGTCAGTAATGATGGACGTCAGCAAGATGTAGCAAATGAGCCCGTCCTGAAAGCCTTTATGGGAGAAGTAATTTCTAGCAAGTGGGTGCTCAGGAAGTTGTCAACTTAGTTTTAGAGTCAAGGACCTTTAAATTTAAGAGTCATGACCCAACCCCTAATGGAGCTAGGATGATGAGAAAAGAAAAAGTAGTAGTATGCCAACCACTTGCTTGAAAGTATATTAAAGTAACAATTGTTCCGGTTTTACGTCACGGACTCCCTTTTCAACCAAGGGCTAGGACGGTTGCCTTCTTGCGAAGGACTTGTTTAGGCAGATATAATCGTTACCCTGAGTGCATGCCCTTGCTAACGTCAGACCGTGACGGGGCGCGAACCCTCGACCTTGTTAAAGTAACAAATGTAGACTATGAATGCTGCAGATTTTTTTTTTTTATGATTTCTTTATAAGTCAAATTCATGCTTTATTAGTACCTACTACTATCCAATGTATTTCATTTTTTCACATATTATGATATGTTTATTTAATCATAGTAAATGTTTGTTTGTTTGTTTTCTTAGTGGAATAACTATATAAGCATGGCAATAAAAGGGTAAATTAAACGAAAAAAGATACCAAATAGACGAATTTTTTAATCTTATGTTATCTTATGTGGTCGTAATTCAACATCTGCCAGTAGCTTCCAATGAAATCCCCAAACACATAAAAACTTATTTGTCTATCTATCTATCTATCTATATATCTAGCCATCTATCAGTCTTTCTATCTATCTATCTATGCACACATACGAGTATATATATATATATATATATATATATATATATATATATATATATATATATATATATATATATATATATATATATATATATATATATATATATATATATATATATATGTATATATATATATATATATATATATATATATATATATATATATATATATATATATATATATATATATATATATATATATATATAAAGCTAGAGGAAAATGTCACGAAGAGAGTTACTAATAGAGAGAGAGAGAGAGAGAGAGAGAGAGAGAGAGAGAGAGAGAGAGAGAGAGAGAGAGAGAGAGAGAGAGAGAGAGAGAGAGAGCGCGACTTGGTTATTACTTGGGAGAGTGTGTGCGTGACCAGCAAAAGCAATAATAAGAAAATGTGGCTGAAAGAACACGAAGAGGCCGCCCTTAAGTAAATTAGAAAGGATGAACATCTGTCTCAATATTTGTTATACCCTTGCAAAAATCAAATAAATGCTGCCGCTGAGGGACTCAGGAGAAAGCCTTTCTTCCTTTTGCTTGCTGCTATACCTTCTTTACGCTTGATAAAAGTGTACTACAAACGGCAAATGTTCTCACTCCTCTGAAAAACTAGATTAATATGTTCATATTCAAGACATTCTCAGCATTTTGCTTTCCATTACTCACATTTATTAGTTTTAGCTCAGTGCATACCTACCTACATACATACATACATACGTACATACATACATGCGTACAAATACACACACACACACACACACACACACACACACACACACACACACACACACACACACACACACACACACACACACACACACACACACACACACACACACACATATATATATATATATATATATATATATATATATATATATATATATATATATATATATATATATATATATATATATATAACTACAAACTGTTAACTTACAGTATTAAATAGTAAGACAGTCCATCAGTGAAACAACACATAGAATATAATGCTATTTTTCGGGTCCCAACTGGATTCCTTCTCTAGCTCAAGTGACTTGTGCTTGTGAAGGGGTCCAGTTAAGACTTGAAATATAACATTATTTATAATGAGTTGTTTCAGTGATGGTCTTCCTTACTATATATATATATATATATATATATATATATATATATATATATATATATATATATATATATATATATATATATATATATATATATATATATATATATATATATATATATATATATATATATATATGTATATATATATATATATATATATATATATATATATATATATATATATATATATATATATATATATATATATATATATATATATATATATATATATATATATATATATTGACTTCCCATGGGATGACTACTTCTTTCGGTCCCGTAACCCTGCTCAGGTAGCTCTAAAATTTGCCGAGATCGTGACCGCGGGAATGGAGGCGTACATCCCCTCTTCTACAAAAACTTTCGCTCTCCCTAAACCTTGGTTTGACCGTGCCTGCTCCATGGCTATCCAGGCTAGGAATCAGGCTCACCGATCTTGCCAAGCCTCTCTTTCCGATTTAACTCGCTCTGCTTTTATTATAGCTAGGAATCGCTGTACTGCTCAGATTCGAAGGTCTAAGGCTTCCTTTATAAGAAGGAAAGTTGATGACCTTAACTACTCTCCCACTGACAAATACTTGTGGTCCTTAGCCAAAAACCTCTCCAAAAACTTCTGTAACGCAAGCTTTCCCCCTCTCATCCGTTCTGATGGTTCTATAGCTTGCTCTCCCACTGACAAAGCCACTCTCTTTGGCTCTCATTTTTCTGCTAACTCTTCTATCAACGATTCCAGCGCACCTGTTGCTCAGTCTTTTCCCCTCTCTAACCCTATGCCCTCCCTTATCCTTTCTTCACGCAAAGTTCATAAGGATCTTCGCTCGCTGAAGACGAACAAGGCATCTGGTCCCGATGGTATCCCTGCAAAGTTCCTTAAGGAGTTTGCAGATGAACTGGCTCCCGTGCTTTGCTGTCTTTTTCGCCTCATTCTGTCAACCAGTATCTATCCTTCATCTTGGAAGCATGCTCTAGTTCAACCTGTTCCTAAGAAGGGTGGCCGCTCTATTCCTTCTAACTACCGACCTATTGCTCTAACCTCCTCTATTGCTATAGTTTTCGAAACTTTGCTCAATGCTCACTTCTTGAAACGCCTTGAATCTAACTCACTTATCTCCGATCATCAGTACGGCTTCCGCAAGGCAAGATCCACTGGTGATCTCCTGTCCTATCTTACTCATGTATGGTCATCTTCTCTGAGGAACTATGGGGAATCCTTTGTCGTCGCCCTTGATATCTCTAAGGCTTTTGACAGAGTCTGGCATAAGGCTCTATTGGCCAGACTCTCTGCCTATGGCTTTACCCCCTTCTTTCTGTTCTTTGATTTCCAGTTTACTTACTGACCGTTCTATATCTGTAGTTGTTGATGGCGCGACATCTAACCCTTTCTCTGTTACCAGTGGTGTTCCACAGGGCTCTGTTCTTTCACCTACTCTCTTCCTTCTCTTCATCAATGATCTTCTACAATCCCCTGCTTCCTCTCTTCTTCATGCCTTTGCTGATGATTCTACCCTTCACTTTTCCTCTGCCTTTTCTTCACAACCTTTATCTGCCACTCGTAATCAATCTTGTATAACTCTTTCTTCTACTCTTAACTCCGATTTGCAGAGAGTATCTGAATGGGGCACTCAAAATTTAGTTAAATTCAATGCCTCCAAGACAGTTTCTGGCTATTTCTTTATCTTCTTCTCCTCCTAATAACCCTATTGTCTTCGAAACTAATGAAATTTACCCTCTTAACTCTATCAATATATTAGGAATCCATATAGCCTCTAACTTGTCATGGAGGAATCACATAATCCAAATTTCTAAATCTTCATCCAAAAAATTGGGGGTTTTGTTTCGTGTTCGTCATTACTTTTCCTCATTGCAGTTACTTAAAAGTTACAAAGGTCTTATCCGCCCCTGATTAGAATATTGCTCACACATCTGGGGTGCTTCTTCCTTTACTTATCGTCTTGATAGGGTTGAATCTAAGGCAGTCAGACTCATTAATGATCCTTCTCTTACTTCTAACCTGAATTCTCTCTCTCTCTTCGCCGTAAGGTATCTTCCCTTTCGCTTATCTATCGCTACTACTTCCATCGCTGCTCTGATGAGTTGGCGAGTTGCATCCCTCCTCCACTGCCGAGGCCGCGTAACACTCACCAAGCAGCCTCATCTCACAGGTACTGTGTGGAGATTTGTAGTTCGTGGATTGGTCGGTGCAGCGACTGCTTCTTCCCATCTACCTACAGACTCTGGAACTCTCTTCCTCTTTCTGATTTTCCTAATTCTTATGACCTTTCATCCTTCAAAAAGCAGATCTATCGTCATCTCAGAGCCTAGTCCTCCATATCTCTGGGTCCTCTGTACTTTGACTGTTTTTTCCTCTGTCGTTTTCCTTTGTGTGACATTACCTCATCTCTGCCTTGCCTTTAACTTTTTTCTTTTCCTTCGTCTTGGTATTTTCTCGTGTCCAGCCCTTTATTGATGAGGGCTGTTTCTGCCTGTCCCGGTGTCACACTCTTAAAAAAAAAAAAATATATATATATATATATATATATATATATATATATATATATATATATATATATATATATATATATATATATATGGCCTCCGTTCCCGGGTGGTAGATCACGTGACTTATATCTCAGGTCGTTTCTCATTATCCCTTCACATTTGTCAAGTCATAACACTCCTAATCCTCTTCATTACTTAGAGGCTTCTTTCAACCTCTCTTGTTTATTGTTTACCATTTTCTTATTTCTGCCTTGTCCTTAAGCTGCTACATTTCTTAATGTTTCTTGGTGCCCGAGGTCGGTGAGAACAATATTTTTTTGCCCCTTTTGGTCTCTCACACACACACACACACACACACACACACACACACACACACACACACACACACACACACACACACACACACACACACAGATATTTATATATATATATATATATATATATATATATATATATATATATATATATATATATATATATATATATATATATATATATATCCAATGTTCCGTAAAACCGGAACATTGGATATACACATATTATCTTTGTGCGATTATCCAATACACATATTATCTTTGTGTGAAAACATATTTTTGGTCTTAGCCGGGATTCATCTTAGGATATCTATCTATCTATCTATCTATCTATCTATCTATCTATCTATCTATATATATATATATATATATATATATATATATATATATATATATATATATCCAATAAACATATTATCTTTATGCGAAAATATAATTTTTATCTTAGCCGTGATTCATACTAGGATACGTATTCAGGTTTAAGAGGCAGAAGAGAAGAGAGAAACCTCTCAGGTGAGTGCTGGAGCTAGGAAATAAATACAATATATTCAGTGCCTTCGTCTTACCCTTTCTCTTCCCAATCTCACCCATGGCTTGTTGCTATATATCATACAGATCTGTGCTATATAGGCATCCTCGTCCGGATTCGAACCCATGTCAAATAAGGAGTTTACCAAGGCGGTACCAAATGTACCACCGAAGGTATAAGAGAATAGTGGAACCTCGCTGTTAACTACTAGACCTATAGAGTGAATGCACTCTACTGAATGTTTATGTTCACTCTACTCTTTCTTCTTAACCTCACTTGTGGCTTGTTTTCGAATTTGATTCAAGTTCCTGTTATATACGTATCAACTATTATCCAATGTATTCCATGTTTTCACATATAATGATATGTTTATTTAATCATAGTAAATGCTAAAGTAGGAAGAATTTAAATTAAATGCGAAAACAAGCCACAACAGAAGTGTGAAAGAGTAAAATTGACATCGACATTCAGTAGAGTGTATTTATAACCTTGATCTAGCTTGGAGATCAGTAGTCACCGTCGCTTAAGCGGTAGCGTCCGCGACTCTGAGGCGTCGGGTCGAGAGTTCGCGCCCCGTCATGGTCTGAGGTTAGCAAGGTCATGCACTCAGGGTAACGATTACATCTGCCAAAACAAGTCCCTCGTAAGAAGGCAACCGACCTAGCCCTTGGTAGAAAAGGGAGTCGGTGACGTAAAACCGGAACATCGAGCTTGGAGATCTAAATGACGATTTTCTGTCTTGCCAGTCGGAGTTTAAGAAAATTTAAAACAGACTAAAATTTCTTCAATGAATTATCAAACATGCCCATATTACAAGCACATAACTCTAATTGATGAAATTAGCCTACAACAGATAACCAAGATTTCATTTGGTCCTCTGAAGTAGAAAACTGTCATTTATCAGATTATGTACTAGTAACAGTCGTTCTAGATGTAGAGAAAGAAAAGAAATAAACTACCAATAAAAACTGTCATAGTTTATGAAATGCTAATCCGACTAAATTCTGTAATACTTCATTGACAGTTTTTCCAAAATTCAAGAAAATTGTAATTACCGACGAAGTTGGGAAACAAGCAAATATGATAACGACATACTTTTTTTTTTTTTTTTTTTTTTTTTTTTTTTTTTTTAGGATGGGATAGGATAGGAGGGGAAAAAAGGGGAGGGAATTAAGGATATAAGGGAATTGCAGGGAAAAGTACGAAAATTAAATAAAGTAAGAGATAAAGAAAGAGAGGGGCAGACCCTCGTGCTAAGTTTTGATCTGGAATTCAGATACTTTTGAGGTGGGCACGTCACGACATACCTCATATCTTGCTTATATATTTAGGTATTACCTGTCGAATAGAAAATTACTCGTTCTGTTGTTCCATAGATGAATGATTGAATAAAGAATTAATTGTCAAATCAAAACATGGTGAAACAAAAAAACCTTAGGCCAAAATTATGATAATACATTTTCCAAAAAACGTGTTAATGCTCACCATTTCATGCTAAAACAAATAACTACAAAAGAGATTCCAGGATTTTACTGCTAATAAACTTATACCAAGGAAAAGGAGTTCTTTTCTCTAGTTTGTGTACTTGATCCATCAGCTATATGAAAAATTTAATCACCTTTTTACAAACATAAGGAAGAAGACTTTTGAAACCACACAGTCAAACAGTACCCAAGACATAAATAAAGTGCTAGAACATTTAACAATGAAAGAGTTCTCTTTAGGCCTCAACCCTCTGGACATTATCTCAGGATATATATATATATATATATATATATATATATATATATATATATATATATATATATATATATATATATATATATATATATATATATATATATATATATATATATATATATATATGTGTGTGTGTGTGTGTGTGTGTATATATATATATATATATATATATATATATATATATATATATATATATATATATATATATATATATATATATATATATATATATATATATATATATATATATATATATATATATATATACCTCAATTCTTACAGCGATATATCCGGAAGACCGGCAATATAGAATTGTTTGCCAGTTTGAACAGGAAAACAGCGAGAATTTAAATAATTTCAGACCCATGATTTTCCCCCCGAATTTAAAACAAAAATCTATGCAAAATAGTAGAAAACTAGTTGTATGAATGCATGTCAAAACATATTCTATTTTCGAAATCCCAGCTCTGCATCAGAAGAGGTCAATCCACACAAACTGCCTTAAAAAAAAAAATCTCTGACACAGATATATAGATTAGAATGAGATGTTACTTGTCTTGTGTGGCTTCTACAAAGCTTGTGACAGTGACCACCATCCTGTTCTATTCAGGAAAATAATTTGTTTACATATCGATTATGTCTAGTTTAATAGTGATCTAAGCAGCCTTATGCATACTTTAAAACAGAAAAACACATATCAAAGTTTTCTCTTACATTTGGTGTCCTTCAAGGCTCATTGCTCGGTCCTATGCATTTCGATATATCCTAATCGATTCATAAACTGTTAATCAGAACGCCACGCTTGTACAGTTTACATATAATATCCAATTTATTGTCTCCAAAATTACAGAATATCTTCCTCTCTTAATCTTAGAAACGGTAATAAACTACATTACAATAAATGGATTAAGGGTAAAGTTAAGCAACTCAATACATATTTACTAGATCAAGAGCTCATCTAGATCGCATTCCAAAAGACCTAACAATTGCAGCACGATCTTCTCTTATTCGAGCAGTTTTTATGTGATCCCTGATAGTCATTTATCACTTGAATCTAATGTAGACAACGTTTATGCCGAAGAAACGTTGTGATCTTGACAGTCATTTATCACTTGAATCTCATGTCGAAAATGTTTATGCCAAAGAAACGTTGTGATCTTGACAGTTATTTATCACTTGAATCTCATGTCAAAACATTTTTATGCCAAAGAAACGTTTTGCTCTTGAAAGTCATTTATCACTTGAATCTCATGTCGAAAATGTTTATGCCAAAGAAACGTTGTGATCTTGACAGTCACTTGAATCTCATGTCGAAAACGTTTATGCCAAAGAAACGTTGTGATCTTGACAGTCATTTATCACTTGAATCTCATGTCAAAAATTTTTATGCCAAGAAACGTTGTGATCTAGACAGTCATTTATCACTTGAATCTCATGTCAAAAATGTTTATGCCAAAGAAACATTGTGATCTAGATAGTCATTTATCACTTGAATCTCATGTGGAAAATTTTTATGCCAAAGAAACGTTTTCATCTTCATAAATCGAATGAAAATTTATTCGGCAAAATCTACGGGAAAATAATAGTTGAGACTTTATTCTTAGCTACATATCCTATTCTTCAATAATATGAAACTGTTGTAATAAAAGTATGTTGATCAAAGGCCCGATTTCTTAAACAGTGTAAACCTAGGATACTATATTGTTAGTTAGCTAGACACACACAAATGAATTTCATAAACGCACCTGACGCGGTTCTGTATATGGCTAGGATCCCGTACACAGAACCGCGTCAGATGCGTTTATGAAATCCATTTGTGTGTCTAACTACCTAACAATATGGTATCCTAGGTTTACGCTGTTTAAGAAATTGGGCAGAAGTCCAGATGATTCTAACTTTTGCTCTGAAAATTGCTATTGCTAATAGAAAAATGTATGACCGGGAATCATCATTTAACTGGGAGCTAAAATGACTTAAAATTGGTGGCCAAATTAATCATAATATGGTGATGTTTATGTACAAGTTACTGCAACGTATTATACCAGCATGGG
>JAXCGZ010003857.1:117500-158062 GCA_037179515.1 Halocaridina rubra
TGCTGCTAAGATTTTTAGCCGTAACACATTCTCAAAGACAGTGTTACAAAGTTAACGATTGTTCCCTTAAGTCAATGACAAGTAAGATGTATTTGCTAAATGAATCTTTCAGTTAAATTCTAAGAAACAAAATTTAAAACCATTCAAAAAGACAAAAAGAAAAATATTGTATTCTTTTGGAAAGTTCTTAACTACAAATCAATAAGAGTAGTGTGATCTCTTGGACACTTTCCCATGAACGCAATATACTTATGATTATTATGTATAGTATTAAAATATTCTAACCGTTCAGGTTAGAATAGGGTAGGTTATTTTGTGTTGACAGGAAAGACTGGCGCACAGATAACGATAAATCACTTATAATAATAATAATAATAATAATAATAATAATAATAATAATAATAATAATAATAATAATAATAATAATAATAATAATAATAATAATAAAATATTAATATCAAAACAAACACCAGCAATAAAAATAGCACAAAAAAGAATATTTGCGTTGATGTGTCTATATATGTGTGTGTGTGTTTGTGTGTGTGTGTATATATATATATATATATATATATATATATATATATATATATATATATATATATATATATATATACACATATATATGTGTGTGTGAGTGTGTGTATATATATATATATATATATATATATATATATATATATATATATATATATATATATATATATATATATATATATATATATATATAAAAATATATATATATATATGTGTGTGTGTGCGTGTGTGTGTGTGTGCGTGTATGTGTGTGCATGTGTATGTGCGTAAGTATATATATATATATATATATATATATATATATATATATATATATATATATATATATATATATATATATATATATATATATATATATATATATATATATATGAGTAAGCACAAAATGTTAGCATACAGCACTAAATGGTAAGGAGGCCCATCAGTGAAACAAGACAGAAAAAATAACGCTATATTTCGGATCCTAACTGGACCCCTTCTCAAGCACAAGTGAGTGTAAAATAACAATGACAGAGGGAGTAAAAGCAAAAAGGACTCAGGAGGCCTGAGGGAATTAAAAATTAAAGATAGTAAGGCAGGTCTAATCCAAAAGAAATAATACCCTCAAACAAAGAAAACCGACAAAATCATTAATAAAGCATTAATAAAAGAATATGTTAATCTCTAATTACGATTATAGATCGGTAACTAGATAACCCTTTATTATAAAAAAAAAAGCAAAAGACCAATGAGCTCAAATGACACAAGCCAAACAGAAGAATGACAAGAATGATAAAAGAAAAATAAGTAATAAAAAAAAATAAAAATAATAATAATATAAATATAAATATGCATATAAATATACATACATATACAAACACATGTACACACATACTCATATACATATACATACACAAACATATACATATGCCTACACATACACATGCACATGCATAAACATATATATATATATATATATATATATATATATATATATATATATATATATATATATATATATATATATATATATATATATATATATATATATGAAAGGAAAAGCCCATTAAATAAAACAACGAAAATGTATATATATATATATATATATATATATATATATATATATATATATATATATATATATATATATATATATATACATATATATATATAAAGTACTTATTAATTTCGTGACCTAAGCTGGTCACCTTCTCAAAGTACTTTGAGAAGGTGACCAGCTTAGGTCACGAAATTAATAAGTACTTTATATATATATATATATATATATATATATATATATATATATATATATATATATATATATATATATATATATATATATATATATATATATATATATATATATATTCGTTGTTTTATTTAATGGGCTTTTCCTTCCATTTTAGACTGTATGTTAACAGTTCAGTGTTATTAACATATATATATATATATATATATATATATATATATATATATATATATATATATATATATATATATATATATATATATGCATACATATTCGCACACACAAGTGCATATAAGGAATAAAAAGTGCGTAAGAATATAAAAAGAAAAATATTGAAAAATAAAAATATTATACACACTACCTCTGCACACTTCAGAACTTCATCCTTAAAACTCTTCCATTCTTCTTGCACTCCCTCCTCCACTTTCTCTGTTAATGCATCTCAGATAGTCCTCAGACTAGCCTTATGCTCACATATTGTGTCTTCCTTATTCAGGTTCACTAACGTATAGCAACTCTGCTCCTCTCTCTCTTTTCTTTTTCCACTTTTCTTCCATTCTCACTCTACATTTTACAAAATAATAAAAAATAAAGATAAATAAAAAAAATTATAATATATAAAATATAAAAAATACAAAATAAAAAATATAAAAAATAAAAAAATAATATATATGAAATTATTAAAAATAAAACATATATATATATTTTACAAAATAATGATCAGATATTCCACCACTAGCTCTTTTCAATACATTCACATCTAATACTCTTCCAGTTACCCTCCTGCCCACTGCAACATAATCCATTAAACTTCTGTCAACTACTCTAACATTATTTACTCTGACCCATGTATACTTGTGCACATCCTTCTTTTTAAATACATTATTGGCAATCAACATCTCTCCATCAGTGCGTATTTCTGTCATTTCCTATCCACTTATATACCTAAAGGGTACTTCATACTTCCCAATCCACTGGCTCATTCGCTACTCTAGCATTGAAATCTCCCATCAACGCCACATTCATTTCCAAGTCTCCCGTCCACTCTTTCAATTTTCATCCAAATTCTTCTCTTTCTTCCTCACTTCTTTCACTTCCAGGGCAATATGCGCTCACAAACGCCCAAACCTCGCATCCCAGTCTCATTTTAGCCAGTATATTTCGATATGATACTTTCTTCCATTCCACTATTCACATATTTCTCCACTTACTCTCTCTTCAACTCTTCCTCGTCCTCTTTTAACTCCAGACACTCTCCCTACCACACTTCCAAATGTCACCTCGCCATTTTCTTTCCAGTAAGTTTCATTCATTGCCAGCATATCTATCTTTCTCTTTGCAAACATACTCTCTTTTTCCTCCATGTTGCTCTCACTTACATCGCAATTATGCACATTCAGAGACTCAATTACTAGGTTTCTGGCTGGATCACGGCACAAACCAACACTCAGGAGCTTTGGTTATATGGTCAAGCACACTGGCGTAATGTATATAGATATGACAAGAATTTACTTCAAAGTCACATCTATCTACAAGGGTTCTACCACTGATCCCACCAACGAAGGATATGGTCAATGGGAAGTCTCTTTATGTCCTAAAAGGATTTCCGTGAATAACAGTATTATATATATATATATATATATATATATATATATATATATATATATATATATATATATATATATATATATATATATATATATATATATATATATATATATATATATGTGAGTGTGTGTGTGTGTGTGTGTGTCTGTCTGTCTGTCTGTCTGTCTGTCTGTCTGTCTGTCTGTCGGTGTGTGTGTGTGTATATATATATATATATATATATATATATATATATATATATATATATATATATATATATATATATATATATATATATATATATATATATATATATATATATATATGCACACACACGCACACACACACACGCTAGCACACACACACACACACACACACACACACACTTAATTTCCACTTACGACTGTAACAGATTGATATAAGCACGAAGGGAAAAGTGCTTACTTGATCAAGTCGCCCTATGATAGGCAGTTTCAAATGATATAGCAGCTTTCTTGGTATGGTGGAATAAAACAAGTATCTTGCAAAGCGACTTCGTTTCCCCTGAGCTTCAACAAGTTTTTCGTGGCTAATAAAGAGTATAAAAATATATATATATATATATATATATATATATATATATATATATATATATATATATATATATATATATATATATATGTACACACACGCACATGCTCTCATATATTGTGCGTTATGTGCAAAATGGCGCTGTTATTAAACATACACAACTTCAAAGAGAACGAGAGGGAGACGTATTCATTTATGCATCAAAGGCGTCTTCGTTCTGCCGCTTGCCTTCCCAAAGAAATGCTAATAAACTTGGAAGAAGAATATGCACCAAGAGATAGGAGTAAACATTATCACTCCTCTACGACGCTCGAGTGAGCAAAGCAAAGCTCATATATTGGTGAAATATTCATCTTTCATCAACACACTCGCTTCGGTAGATAACCTGTCAACAACTTCCCTTCGACCTTGGGGGTAGCGCTCCAAGTTATTACATTCATTTAAGCAATTACTCTGGCACTTAATTGTGTTACGGGTGACCTTTGCCCCTCCTCCTCCACTTTACCTTCACATCTACCATACATCGTCCTCTCCCCATACTTGACAACTAGGGGAAAGGCTTATAACAGCTTAAATGAAAGCTGTTTTGACAGCCCGAGATTACAATGACAAATATCGTGGAAAATCTGTCGCAGCATACATTAATAATATTGAAAATGGCTTTTCAGACTGTTAGACTTATCCCGAGTCAGTGGAAACGGCCGTGAAAATTTGAGATAAAAAGAAACGCTAATATCCAAATGGAAATTGCTAATGACCAGGTAAAGAGAATAAGTGTATTGCTTTATAAATGGAAGATTAATAAAACAGCGAAAATTTTTCGTAAGCACTATAAAATTAATACACAGCTGTAAGGAAATATCCTCTGATCGAAATATAGCACACACAAAAAGTGGATAATTCTCTTGCATGTTATATATATGATTCGTAGAGCAAACTTTTGGAAAGAACCCAGGTTTATTACTGCATGGAAAAGTTATATAGGATAATGAACATATTATGTAAATCATGAAAGCATCTAATTATCCATGCCTAGAATGAGTTCCAGAGTTTAAAGGCAGCTGAGCAGAAACAGGCATCATGCTGTATGATTCTGGAGTCATCTAAATTTGGTGGGTAAGTGCCTTTATCTACCGTCTGTTGAATATTTCGTTGTCTAGGAAGACGTTGTGGAGTCTAATCATTTAGATTTTGGAGAACATAGTCCTAAATCATACCTTTAGTAGACTGAATACCTCCTGACTCTGGAACTCTCTTCCCCCTTCTGTCTTCCCTAATTCTTATGACCTTTCATCCTTCAAAAAGCAGATCTATCGTCATCTCAGAGCCTAGTCCTCCATATCTCTGGGTCCTCTGTACTTTGACTGTTTTTTCTGTCTGTCGTTTTCCTTTGCATGAAATTACCTCATCTCTGTCTTGTCCTTAACCTTTTTCTTTTCCTTCGTCTCGGTATTTTCTCGTACCCGGGCCTTTATTGATGAGGGCAGTTTCTGCCTGTTCCTGTGTAACACATAAAAAAACTATTAATAATGAGTCGAGATTACGTGCTCTGCTAAAGTGTTAATCACTCATTACTATCGACGATAAACTAAATAGCAACTGTCATAAATGTAACAAGAATTAACCTTTTAATATAAGCAGACGTATATATCTCCTGTGGAAACTAAGAAGTAGATCTGAAAAGGCCTAAAATAAACATCAAAACAGGACAATAATTCTTGAAACAGACTTGGCTCTTTTGTTAGGTTGATCGCTACATCAAAAGTAATTTAAATGTTGTAACACATTTCAATGAGAAATTATGGGATACTGAGACTGATTGTTTTTTTAAGGATAATTAAATTATATCTGCATTAGTCAGTCAGTAACCCTATCCAAATCCAAGCTCAGAGAAAAAGAATTAATGTATTAAGAATGAACACGACTAAGTGCAGAAGTATAAGAGAAAAAAAAACATGAAGAATGCAAAGTTCAGGATTCGGAGTAAAAATGTTGAGAATTCCTTGGTACTTGTTAGAGATCATGGATATATTAATCTCTCATAAGGCAAGTTTGAGAGTAAATGATGGAACAGAACCTCAAGGAACGCAATTAACCTCGATGAAAATAAAAATAGCACCAGCATAGGCTTATAGAATATTTAGAGAAGGGAGAAAACTTGATACTAAGTTAGGGAAGGTTGAAGCAAGGCTGAATTTGTTAGCTCGGTCAACAAAGCATTTTGCCATACTCTTTATAAACTTTTGTAACCACCTGGAGAATCGCACATCACTCTCCAAAGTATATTAGAAATAAAGACCAGACATGTGAAAGATGGAAATATTTTTTACCAGCAACTCTAAGCTTGCAGAAGCAATTTTTGTAATCACAGATTAGAAAGTGACATTAAAGAGGCTTCAGTAAATGGATGTTGAGAATAGATTCATAGGCCTTAGAGAGAGACTATAAATCGATTACTAAGGCAATTTTAAAAGGCTGGTCTTCTAGTGACAAGCTAATCAAGTATAGGATACCGTGATCATGTTTAAGTATAGATGCTTTGAGGGATGAAATAATCGAGGAAAAGCAGTTCTGAAGCTCATTCATTAAATCTCTTGATGGGAGGCAGGCAGGCTATAAGCTTTCAGTCAAACAATTTCATATATCTACCTCCAGACTCTGGAACTCTCTTCCTCTTCTGTCTTTCCTAATTCTTGTGACCGTTCATTCTTCAAAAAGCAGATCTATCGTCATCTCAGGGCCTAGTCCTCCATATCTCTGGGTCCTCTGTACTTTGACTATTTTATCTGTCTGTCGTTTTCCTTTGTGTGACCTTACCTCATCTCTGCCTTGTCCTTAACCTTTTTCTTTCCCTTCGTCTTGGTATTTTCTCGTGCCCCGTCCTTTATTGATGAAGGCAGTGTCTGCCTTTCCCGGTGTCACACTCATAAAAAAATGTCTGAGGTAATCTTGTCAAGAAATATGTCCAAAGTATCATAAACTTAAGAAATGTTATATGTGGCAAAATTTCTCTCTTGCAATGAACAGTTGCTTTGTCATCAGCTTCTAGCAGACCATAAACACTAGATTTCCTTCTTATAAACCATGATTTTTATATGACTAACATTCTATACTGTCCATGTTGGAGACACGAACTGTGATTTAGAGTTTTGTTTTGTTTTTTACTTAAAATCTGGTACTTCTAACTTCATTGTTATTTATACTTTTAGGAGACTCCTTCTCACAAATGGGTAGTTAGATATAATTATATTAGGAATTTTTAGAGGCTCAGTACAACTCTTCAGAGACCCCCCCCCCTAATCGGTCTATAATTTTGTGTGGATCAAGATATTTTTGAGAATAACGTCTACTTTTCAACAAGAATATTAACATTTTTAGGCTAAAGTCGTGACTTGTTTCAGTCACCATCACGGACTTCGAGCAATGGTTGTCTGGGACTCATTTAAGTCTTCATAGATATCGACATTATTTTCAGGAATTAATCCTTAAACTACTCTATGCCTACTTATTGCCTCTTTAACTTTGAAATTTTCGTTTATAAAACTGAAAAGTTTTTGGGGTCACACTTTTCTTTTATCGTAGTATCATATTCATATCTACTCTCAGTATTTCTTTAACATATAATTGTTCATTTTTTAAACTACTTATTTGTTGCTAGCTTCCCATATCCTATCATTGCTATACACTCCTCTACTGATGCTTCATCACGTTTCCAATCCTAATGTACAAAAAATGAGTGAATTTCATGTATGTCAATATATATATATATATATATATATATATATATATATATATATATATATATATATATATATATATATATATATATATATATATATATATATATATATATATATATATATGTGTGTGTGTGTGTGTGTGTGTGTGTGTGTGTGTGTGTGTGTGTGTGTGTGTGTGTGTGTGTGTGTGTGTGTGATTACCTAATTGTGTTTACGGGAAAGAGCCCAAAGCTCGTATCTTCCCGTCTCCTCATCGGTTCCATTTTGTACTTAGTGATAATTATCATACTTGTCCTTAAAACTATGGATTGAAATAGCATTAACTACCTCCTCGCCCAGCCAATTCCAATTATTAAATACTCTTACACTGAAAATGTATTTCCTTACATCCTGCAAAGAACTTTTCTTACGAAGCTTCAAACTATGACCTCTAGTTCTAGAACCAGCCATGTCAAAATATCGATCCCTATCCACTCTATCATAACCGTGAAGGAATTTAAAGACTGTCACCATATCCCCCCTCAATCTTCTAGCTTCGAGTGGTGGTAAGTCTAATTCCCTCAGCATCTCATCATAACTGAGATTACGTATCTCTGGCACCAGTTTCGTGGCATGTCTTTGAACTTTTTCAAGCTTAGCTATGTGCTTTTTCAAGTGCGGATTCCAAAAGGGGGCAGCATATTCGAGTTTTGGCCTCACATAGGTTACATAAATATTTCTGAACATTTCCTTGTCCATGTTCCTGAAGGCTACCCTTACATATGATAAGAAGGCATATGCTGGCCTTACTATGCCATTTATATGTATTTCTGGAGACAAATCTGCCAGTATGTTTATTTCTAGATCTCTCTCATTTTCTGTCTCTTGAAGTTGTACTCCAGCCACCGAGTAGTCAAGCTTGGGCCTTCTTGCACTTGTACCCATTCTCATTACCTTTCATTTTGAAGTATTTAATTTCATTAGCCACTTTTCTGACCACTCATGCAGACTATTTAGATCTTCCTGAAATTCGCTACCATTGTTCTCGTTTCATACTTTCTTAACAATCTTTGCATCATCTGCAAACATATTCATGAATGAATTTACAGACTCTGGTAGGTCATTTACATATACAAGGAACAAAAGTGGCCCTAAAACTGAACCCTGTGAAACTCCACTACTAACTCTTCTCCATTCAGACACTGAGTGTCTTACTCTAACCCTCTGTTCCCTTCCTTCCAAGACATTTCCATCTATTCTAGCCATTGCTTACAGCTTCCTAATAAGTTTCCCATGTGGAACAGTGTCAAACGCTTTCTGGAAGTCTAGGAATATGCAATCTGCCCAGCCCTCTCTTTCCTGTAAGATTTGGCTTACCTCATCATAAAATTCAAATAAATTTTTTACTGTTGATCTACCTTCTCTGAAGCCATGTTGCCTCACTGACAAAAAGTTGAAGGATTCCAAGTGAAGAGAGATATGTTTCCTTAGTAGTTTCTCCATAACTTGGCAAACTATGCTGGTCAAGGAAACTGGTCTATAGTTCAGAGCCGTATCCCTCCTTCCCATTTTGAAGATAGGCATCACGTTTGCTTGTTTCCAGCATCTTGGAATCTCCCCTGACTCCAGTGACTTTTTAAATATGATACTTAGTGCCACTGATATTGTGTTTGCGCATTTTTTAAGCACATGAGGGGATATGTCATCAGGACCTGTAGCTTTATGAACATCTAAATCCATCAGCGCTTTGCATACCTCTGTGGCTGTAAGGTTGATGTTCTCTAATACCGGCCCTTGAGCTTCTATCTCTGCAATCTGAGGGGGTGGGGTATTATCTATTGTAAATACTGACTGAAACTCCTTGTTCAATTCTTTGCAGATCTCTTCATCCGTCTCAGTGATGCTTCCATCCGCTCTCTTTAGCCTTAAAACCTGTTCTTTTACTTTTAGTTTTCCTCTGATAAAGCTGTGGAAAAGCTTGGAATTTTCTTTAGCCTTCCTGGTGATGTCCCTCTCATAATCTCTCTCTGCCTCTCTTATTTTACTTAGGTAGTCATTTCTTGCTCTTTTGTAGGTTTGCCCGGCATTTATATTTTTTCTCCTCCTATACTTTTTCCAGCATTTGTCTCTCCACTCCTTAGCTCTTTTACACTCATTATCGAACCATTTCTCTCTGGCATGAATTACACCTACTTTGGTGACAGGTATGCAGCAACCTACTATCTTCCCATATTTCTCACAAAAGATGTCATACATTTCTTGTACAGATTTATGGTAAAATAAGGTTCTCCAGTCAATAACTGCGAAAGGCTCATTCATTTTGATGTAATCTCCTTTCGGATAGTTCCTCCTCATGTCCTCAGTGCCTCTACTCTCAGGCAGAATATCTTCAATGATGGATAGTTCCTCCTCATGTCCTCAGTGCCTCTACTCTCAGGCAGAATATCTTCAATGATATACTCCATAAACAACAGTGGTCACTCTTTCCAATTGGTGGTACATACTCAATTTTTTCAATATCCAACACATTATCTGTGAATACTAGATCAAGTAGTGATTTCTCATCCCCACCCCTGGCCCTCGGTGGTTCCATTACATGTTGGTGTAGGAAATTCCCTTGTACGCAATCTAGGAATCTTGCCTCGAATGAGTCCTCACCACTGTGTGGGTCAAGATTTAATCAATCTATCTCCTTATGATTAAAATCTCCCATAATCAAAATCCTATATGTTCTCCCCCGTGCCATATTAACAACTGAGCTTATGACTTCAATAGTACCTATATGACTTTCCTCATAAACTTCTAGCCTATTCTGGTTCCTTGGTTGGTTATATACAACAGTTATTATAATGTTCTCTTACCCAATATTTAGCGAGCAACAAGAAATTCCTTGAACTCACTTTCTATAGCCAAGTTTATTTCTTCAACTTGAATCCTTTCACTTATGAGCAGTGCTATCCCTCCACCAGTCCTCTAAGATCTTTTAACCCTTAATATTCTGAAGCCCTTAGGAAAAACTGTGACACTGTTTATGTCCTCACTCAACTTAGTCTCCGTAATTGCTACTATATCTGCCTTACTGTTGTGAATCCTACTGCCTCACCAGCTAATCCATCAGCATTTGTGTATAACAATCTTAATGAGGCCCCATCCCCTGATCTTCTGTCATTATATTCTTTATTTCCCCTTTGTCTGGAAGAACTCTGAAATGAAAATATTTCTTCTCTTCTTCATTTCTTTCATCATTTAACCTTCTTGCCTCTTGCAACAAGTTTTTTATCTTTCCCATCTCTTCCTGTGTTCTGTATCATCTAAGGAACACTTCTTTGAATTCTTGAGGGTCTTTTAGATTTGTGTGTGTGTGTGTGTGTGTGTGTGTGTGTGTGTGTGTGTGTGTGTGTGTGTGTGTGTGTGTGTGTGTGTGTGTGTGTGTGTGTGTGTGTGTGTGTGTGTGTCTACAGTGGCTCTATTCCCCTTGATATTAAATAATACACAAATATCCACGAAATCATGTTGAACATCAGGTGAACCGAACATGCCAATATCATAGCAACTGCGCTGCTCTAACCAATCCACGAAATCATGTTGAACATCAGAGGAACTGAACATGCCAATATTATAGCAACTAAGCTACTCTGACCATTTTTATCTTTTACACTATATACTAAATTTCCATTGTGACATATAATGTCTGAATTAATTTGTATTATCATTGATAAGTTTCCATTATCCTTTCTTCACGCAAAGTTCATAAGGTTCTTCGCTCACTAAAGACAAACAAGGCATCTGGTCCCGATGGTATCCCTGCAAGGTTCCTTAAGGAGTTTGCAGATGAATTGGCTCCCGTGCTTTGCCGTCTTTTTCGCCTCATTATGTCAACCAGTATCTATGAAGCATGCTCTAGTTCAACCTGTTCCTAAGAAGGGTGACCGCTCTATTCCTTCTAACTACCGACCTATTACTCTAACCTCCTCTATTGCTAAAGTTTTCGAAACTTTGCTCAATGCTCACTTCTTGAAACACCTTGAATCTAACTCACTTATCTCCGATCACCAGTACGGCTTCCGCAAGGCAAGATCCACTGGTGATCTCCTGTCCTATCTTACTCATGTATGGTCATCCTCTCTGGGGAACTATGGGGAATCCTTTGTCGTCGCCCTTGATATCTCTAAGGCTTTTGACAGAGTCTGGCACAAGGCTCTGTTGGCCAAACTCCCTGCCTATGGCTTTACCCCTTCTTTCTGTTCTCTGATTTCCAGTTTTCTTACTGACCGTTCTATATCTGTAGTTGTTGATGGCGTGACATCTAGCCCTTTCTCTGTTTCCAGTGGTGTTCCACAGGGCTCTGTTCTTTCACCTACTCTCTTCCTTCTCTTCATCAATGATCTTCTACAATCCCCATCTTCCTCTCTTCTTCATGCCTTTGCCGATGATTCTACCCTTCACTTTTCCTCTGCCTTTTCTTCACAACCTTCATCTGTTACTCGTAATCAATCTCGTATCACTCTTTCTTCTACTCTTAACTCCGATTTGCAGAGCGTATCTGAATGGGGCACTCAAAATTTAGTTAAATTCAATGCCTCCAAGACACAGTTTCTGGCTATCTCTTTATCTTCTTCTCCTCCTGATAACCCTATTGTCTTCAAAACTAATGAAATTTACCCTCTTAACTCTATCAATATATTAGGAATCCATATGGCCTCTAACTTGTCTTGGAGGAATCACATAATCCAAATTTCTAAATCTTCATCCAAAAAATTGGGGGTTTTGTTTCGTTTTCGTTATTACTTTTCCTCATTGCAGTTACTTAAAATTTACAAAGGTCTTATCCGCCCCTGCTTAGAATACTGCTCACACGTCTGGGGTGCTTCTTCCTTTACTTATCTTCTTGATAGGGTTGAATCTAAGGCAGCCAGACTCATTAATGATCCTTCTCTTACTTTTAACCTGGATTCTCTCTCTCTCTTCGCCGTAAGGTATCTTCCATTTCTCTTTTCTATCGCTACTACTTCCATCGCTGCTCTGATGAGTTGGCGAGTTGCATCCCTCCTTCACTGCCGAGGCCGCGTAACACTCGCCAAGCAGCCTCATCTCACAGGTACTGTGTGAAGATTTGTAGCTCGCGGAATGGTCTGTGCAGCGACTGCTTCTTCCTATCTACCTCCAGACTCTGGAACTCTCTTCCTCCTTCTGTCTTTCCTAATTCTTATGACCTTTCATCCTTCAAAAAGAAGATCTATCGTCATCTCAGAGCCTAGTCCTCCATATCTCTGGGTCCTCTTTACTTTGACTGTTTTTTTTCTGTCTGTCGTTTTCCTTTGTGTGACATTACCTCATCTCTGCCTTGCCCTTAACCTTTTTCTTTTCCTTCGTCTTGGTATTTTCTCGTGCCCGGGCCTTTGTTGATGAGGGCAGTTTCTGCCTGTCCCGGTGTCACACTCTTAAAAAAAAAAAGTGGATCGAGTATGGAAAGATTCAAAGATATAGAGAAACTGCTGAGATTGCATGTTTATGTTCATTTGGAATTAAATTCTTGTCAGTGAGACGACATGGTTTCGGAGAAGGCAGGTCGTCATTAACAAATTTTACTGCAGTTTCACAGTGAACATAAAGAGGACTGGACAGATTGCATATTCATAGATGTTCAGAAATCGTGTAATAATTACACACATGAAAAAGTTATTAGGATGCAGCGAGTAGTTGGACAAAGAATGGAAATTTTCTTGAAATAAATATTTATTTAAAGTGGAGAGAGCATAGGGTCCTTATAAGGCAAGTCGTGTCAGACTGAAGGAAAGTTATCACTGGGGTCTTACAGAGACAAATTTCAGGGCCATTGTGTTCCTTATATGAGTAATTGTAAACAACGTACCAGAAGCTGCAAATTCATTGTCAAATGTGGTAACGCGTTGGCCTCACATTCGCGAGGTCGACGGACCGCGCCTCGTCCAGGCAAGAGAGTTTAAGCTGTTTACTGGGGAGGTTACTGCTGTGGCTGGGCACCACAGTGGGGTTGGAGCCTGTGTCGGCTGGCGACCGCCCTATGGGTCCTCCATGACCCGTTCCACCCATGCTTGGGTGGAGAATCTAAAAAAAAAAAAAATCAAATGTTTGCGGATGATGTAATAATTGTGAAGAATAGTAAGAGAGCGAATAGTGAAAAAGAACTTCAGAATTACCTTAATAATCTATATTAATATTCCATAAAATGGCTAATGAGGTTTAGTACTTCAAAATGTGGAGTAAAAACGATGGCTACAAATGCAAGAGGACCTACGTCTAGGTATATAATTGCCTAAATTTCATACGATCATACAAGGTTTATGAGGAGCAGCGCATCATTTTTTTTTTTATCAAACATAAGGATGGACATTAGACATATGGACAAGTAAACGTTTAAAAGTAATTACATGGCTTCTTTGAGGCTTAAACTGTAATGTAAAAAACCCATCTGAATTTTGCACTTAAAATCTTGAACTGGAGCAGTTTAAGCACAGCTTACAAGTCAGGAGTAAAAAATATGAAAATCTCAGATATGAAAAAAGGCTAAAGGAGCTAGATTTATCACCTTTTAAAGCTAGAAGAATATCAAAGGGGGATATGAGAACGGCTTTAAAATTTCTCCAGAGTTTAGACAGAACTAATAAGGATCAGTGGAAGTGTCTGGAGCTCTAAAACTAGAAATTACAATTTAAAGCTTCTTGTGAAATCGTCCCTGCAGGAATTGAGTAAGAATAAAGGTTTCTCATGAAAGGAAATAGCAATGAACAGTGATAGCACAGAGCTGAGTATATGCCTACCAAACTCCCCTCTCTAATCACGTCGAACCTAGTGGTCTCCAGGAAATGGCTGAATAATCAGGTAGAGCTATAGGAAATCACCTATCCCTTCCCAGGATATTGCCTAGATTAATCAGCAACGACATTAGACAGTGAAAGCTAATTCATACCCTGTCCAGGAACGACTGTGGGGGCCAGGATAGTACATTTTATTATATAAGAAGTGTAAATAAATGGAATTCGATAATCGAGGAAATTATGAATGCTAAATGCAGTCATAGGCTTATGAAAAGAAAACAAAAGAATCAGTGAATTAAGAAAAATAAAAAAATAAAAAATGGGGAGTTGCGAGCAAAGGGCTCATTTTCGTGAACATGAAGTAATCAGAAAATCCCTCACGCTTGTCGTTACACAGAAATATTTGACGCTTGTCATTGTCTATGGGTCCTCCATGACCCGCTCCACCCATCCGTGGGTGGAGAATCTTAAACAACAACAAGCTTGTTATTCTGCTAAGGGCAAAGAACAAGAATAACATATAAGCTTGTCCTATAGTTATATCATATAGGCTGAAATATTGACAGGAGCAATTAATGATGAGCGACCACAGGATAAGGAAATCTATATTTTGAAAAGAATTGTTTAAACAATTAAAAACATATAAAAACTTAGAACACTACTGGAGAGAGAGAGAGAGAGAGAGAGAGAGAGAGAGAGAGAGAGAGAGAGAGAGAGAGAGAGAGAGAGAGAGAGAGAGAGAGAGAGAGAGAGAGAGAGAGAGAGAGAGTACATATTACAACACGAAAAAATTAAATCTCAATCATAAATTCAAATTAAAAAAAAATATTGACATAATAGGCAATTACATCAAATGGAGCTAGCTCAATCATAGGCAGAAACTACATGCCCAGTGACTTCAGCTTACAAAAAGAAAAAAAATTATACCCACAGAAATAGCATGACAATAATGTGTTACTTTATTTAATTTCCATGCTTTTCCCTCCAATTCCCTTATACCCTTAATTCCCTCCCCTTTTTTCCCCTCCTATCCTATCCCATCCTACAATCCTACAATGTGTGGTAGAATCTGAATTTCAGATCAGAACTTAGCACGAGGGTCTGCCCCTCTCTTTTTTCTCTTACTTTATTTAATTTTCGTGCATTTCCCTCCAATTCCCTTATATCCTTAATTCCCTCCCCCTTTTTCCCCTCCTATCCTATCCCATCCTAAAAGAAAAAAAATGTGTGGTTCTCTTTGTTCTATAATTCGCTTGAGGGGCACAAATGCTGAGATTAGATATGTCGGTCATTGATTGGCACAGATAATGTTGTGGTGGTGGATGAATACATCAACCCAGAGAATTCATCGAAGATAAATTGCACAGCAATTGATTAACATTACTTGCCTTAAAGTAGACAATTGCTGCTGTCATGCTTTAAGCATTTTTGGTAATCTGTGAAAGTATTTTCACAATTTTCTGTAAATATCAACAGATGCAATACCGATCTTGAAAGCCTTGAATCATAACAGCGTATGTGTAGGCTATTTACGGTCAAAACCAGCAAACTAAAGTAAGGTTATGTTTCAAAGGTCGGTACAAAATGAACTGACCACTTCCACATTACCTAATTAGCGACACAAGGCAGTAAGAGCTATATCGGTATCTAATCTGCACTAGAAACCACAATGTTCAGCAAGAAATCGAAGCATGTAACAAGACTTCTTTTCCAAGAAAAAAATTCAAGTTCACCAATCCATCACATCTGACATTTCATCAAGACATTATCGTTTGGTTAAAACATTCGTTCCTGCAGGTGTTGTTTGAATAAATGACAAGTTTCAGAGAAGTTACATTTCTGATAGTAATACTTTCATGTCTTTTTATGTTTATTCTCACGTTTGAAAGAAATATAGTCCTTTTTATAATCATGTTTTAACCTTGAACAAGTGGTGTGAAAACAAATTGGTGTATGGGACTATCTACAGAATTTTTCTTTCAAGTTTAGAATTTATTGAATTTAAATGCGTAATGCTTTTTTAGGGATAGGATTTCTTATATGCACTATGCTGTTTCTTTATATCCATTCATGAAAAGATCTATATTGTTATTAGGAACTAGGAAAAAATTAATCAATCAAAGACGGCAAAATTATTCTTATATGCACTATGCTGCTTCCTTATATCCATTCTTGAAAAAGATCTATAGTGTTATTAGGAAATAGGAAAAAATAAATCAATCAAAGACGGTAAAATATTTCTTAAACATGCCAAATGCAGTAAAAGATACTTTATTACCATGGCTGGTTTTGCTTTTGATATGCGCAACGACTGAGAATTGACAATAGAAAAGCGTAGATTGATTTGTTTCATCTCTCAGCCATTCAACGTTAGCTTATGGTTCCCCACATGGCTCAAGCTTTAGCGTCCGCTACTTTGAGGGTTCGCGCCCCATCATGGTCTGAGGTTAGCAAGGGCATGCACTCAGGGTAACGATTACATCTGCCAAAACAAGTCCTTCGCATGAAGGCAACCGTTCTAGCCCTTGGTAGAAAAGGGAGTCCGTGCCGTAAAACCGGAACATACTTGTTCCACATCATGAGACAAATGCGTCACAGGAGTCCGTGACGTATAACCGGATCATCATACTTGTGACGCTCCGATTATACGTCACGGACTTCCTTTTGTATTAAGCGCTACGTCGGCCTTCTTTCGAAGGACTTTGGTTTTGGTAGTGCTACTGTTACCCTGAGTGAACGCCCTTGCTAACCTGACGAGTCAAAGTCGCGTGAGCAACCACCCGGTCACGGCTGCCTCACCAACAACTCACTATAACCCATATATTTCTTTGGATATGCCCGTCGACATCAGCCTATTCATGATAAAAAAAATATTGTGACAGCAGTGATAAACACTTACATACTCTGGTACTGAAAAAAAGAGGTTATGTCACAGGGAAAAAGATTCAGACTAAATAAATAATAAGTTTAAATGCAGGTAAGCAAATATTGGTCCTACATGTAACTTAAGTGGATGAGAAAATTAGATGCATCCATCCACATTCTCTCCATAAACAATATAAGAAATAAAACACAACTATAAAAGTCAAGTAATTCAATATCGTAATTCTTAATACTGGAAACAGCAGATGTAGTGTTTAGTAAACACACTGCAAACTATGATAGAAGTAAAAGAGAGAGAGAGAGAGAGAGAGAGAGAGAGAGAGAGAGAGAGAGAGAGAGAGAGAGAGAGAGAGAGAGAGAGAGAGAGAGAGAGGAGAGTTACAGATGTTATGAAAGGAATCGTCACTGTAAGCAATGCTATAGACGATGATCCTGGCAAGCACAGCCCCCCGTTGCGATACTACAGCTGAAGGTTTTTTGAACTTAAAAAGGTCTGTCCAGGACAGTTCGATGTTAAGTCTTCCTTCAGTTACGGTTCTTTTTCTATGCCTACAGCTACACTGAATATTCTTGGATATTCATCACACATCTTTTATTATCCCTTCACATCTGACAAGTCATTACACTCTCCATCTCTGTTTCTCTTTACTTTATGTATTCTTAGAGCCCAGGCCTGATGAGGGCTGTTTTATTTTATAATTTTTTTTTGGCCCGTCCTGGTGTCACAATCATAAAATAAAATTACTCTATCAAAGTACAAGAAGATAAGCAACGATATGCTGACACCGTTAAAGAAGTAAGCAGAGAAGACCCACTTGTTCTGCTCGTCTTTACTGTTGTAATGGGTTGCAAGTTGTATGGCCCGGTGACTACTGGTGCGGGTCATTTATTAAATTGATGTATTATATCTACCTGAAATACTAACAAGATGCTTTAAACAGGAGTGAATAGGGCATTTTTCTCTACTTAAAAAGCAAATTTATTTAAAAAATCAGAACACTGTTTGAAATAGCACATTAAAGCTTTCGTATTTTACAGGTATAACTGTGACACAATTCGGATGAAATATGATATAATGATAAGTAGATTTGTTTAATATACTGAGAAGTAGAGTTCTTTCATATACAGAGAGGTAGATTTGTTTAAAATACTGAGAAGTAGATTTTTTTAATTACTGTGATAAAAGATATTTATTTCATATTGAGTGTTATTCATCGTAGTCTCCGTGGCAAAATGGTAGCGTCTGCGACTCTGAGGCGGCAGGTCGAGGGTTCGCGCCCCGTCACGGACTGAGGTTAGTGAGGGCATACACTCAGGGTAGCGATTACATCTGCCAAAACAAGTCCTTCGTAAGAAGGCAACCGTCCTAGCCCTTAGTAGAAAAGGGAGTTCGTGACGTAAAACCGTCTCATTATTGAGTATTGTCCATCAGTGGTCTTGGATATCTGTGTATTTTTTCTTCAATTTCAGTGCCCGTTATGCACAAAATTAATCTCATTTTTTATATGTAAGTTCTCCATGATTACATTTAAGGAAGTAGCTAGGATTCAGTCAAAGAAAAGATCAAAGCTAGCTTTGCAACAGAGTAAAATCATTTTGAATTCCAATAGAAGGTTTGCTCCGATAAATCATGGGCTCAGATGAAGCTATCTTGCAAAAGCAAATTGGAAACTGTCCGTGTGAGCATCTACCGATACGTCAATAAGTAATGATTGAAACTGAAATAAAAATCGATTAGCAACCAACAAAGGACTCTGAAATGAAAAATTCAAGCGAGTAAATTCGTTGCTGTTGATTAAAATGCCAACTCTGTGCTCTCCCTCAGGGTCTCAGAAAACCTCTGGCTTTTTCTTTTCTCAATGAATATTGTATTTAAGCATGGCTGATATATATATATATATATATAATATATATATATATATATATATATATATATATATATATATATATATAATATATATATATACAATGGCCCCATTCCTCCTTGCATGAGGGGTGGCCAAACCAAGAAAACGCATTCACTACGACCCAAGACATACCTCAGTCAATCCTCTTAGCTCCTTGGGGATAAAGAGTGTCCACATTCCCCCCACCATCTTGTTGGGTTATCCACTGGGTAGGCGGGCAAGTAGATGCTTCCTCAAACACCGACAGCCGCAGCTGGTTTACCCCCACCGCTCCATCAAATGGTAGTCCCCCTTACACCAGCTCATTACAGTTCGCTAAGCTAGCAGGTTCGAGAAATCCCTTTTGCCCGCGTCACCTATACTAAATCTTCCTCAACTCATGCATATCTCTTGCATGCTCTCTTTCCTGCTCCACTGACATTCCACATTCATCCCGTCCAGAAAAGAAATTTATATCACAAATATGATAAATATCAAGAGTGTTCAGGTGTCATAAGTAAAATAAATAAGATCTCAAACTATCCAATATGAAATAATTCAAAAAATTTTAAATAGTAAATATAAAAGCATGGATAAATGCAAATTAAAAGAAACAGACTGCACAAGAGAAATAATGTTATAGATAGATAGATAGATAGATAGATAGATAGAGAGGATGAGCGTTGACAGACGGGCAATGGGTCTTCGTCACATGAGGTAATTAGGTAAAATTGGGAGATTAACTGCATGGGAGGATGTCTGATACTGATAATTTCATTAACTAGCCAAAATGAATTCCTCCTGCAGTCGCTCACACTCTCCATCAACAAGCGTTTTTGCATTGCAGTGTCGGACATAATTAGCTCTCTCTCTCTCTCTCTCTCTCTCTCTCTCTCTCTCTCTCTCTCTCTCTCTCTCTCTCTCTCTCTCTCTCTCTCTCTCTCTCTCTCTCTCCTAGAAGGAAATACCATTTATATATGGCAAAGCCACTCTACACTCTCAAGCGTGGTGGTGGTGTAAATAATGCGTTGACAATTATTAATAATAAAGAATAATGGTCTCTCGTAAAATACAGAGGGACCATAATAATGAAATATGTGTCCATGAATTATCTAGTGAAATGGAAGTAAAAAAAAAAAAATCTTCTGGCTTGTTTTGTCTTGCGAAATACCGCTCCGGCTTCTTGTGCATATCATTTGTTAGAATGACTGGAGGTCGTGTATAAATATAATATGGTAATTTCGCTTCTAGTTGTTTTAAGGGAATGTGATACTCGGAATACGAAATCATATAAATGTGACAGTTTCCACCGGATACATGATTATAAGTCAGAAAAAAAAATGTGTAAGGTAAGTCGCTAGAGAGAGAGAGAGAGAGAGAGAGAGAGAGAGAGAGAGAGAGAGAGAGAGAGAGAGAGAGAGAGAGAGAGAGAGAGAGAGGAGAGAGAGAGAGAGAGAGAGGAGCAGAAGACATGGCAGCTTTGAAAGTAATGGAAAATATTAATAAAAGACAAAGGAACGGGAATAAAAAGTACCAGTGCACCCAAAGACAAAACAAACAACCCAGTATTTGTTAATGGATTCGGCGATAAAACATAGAGTAGGATATATAAGGACACCAAAAGGAGCAAATAGGCAGGAAATTAAATTTTACTATTTTATCATTCTCTCTCTCTCTCTCTCTCTCTCCTCTCTCTCTCTCTCTCTCTCCTCTCTCTCTCTCTCTCTCTCTCTCTCTCTCTCTCTCTCTCTCTGAGAACATCAGTATAAATTTCAACAATGTTTCACTCTTCCCATCTAATAAGGTTAAAAATCTAGGAGTTATTATGGACAGTACCATGACATTTAATTTTCATATCGATGAACTACCATAAAAAAGTGAACGGGACCCTTATTTACTTGAACAGAGTCTATGAAAGATTCGAGCCTGATTATAGGGTAATTGTAGTACAAACATTGATTTTAAGTATTCTCAACTACTGTCTGAGTGTTTGGGGTTCCACGACTAAGACCCAGATGTTACGAGTGAAAAGGCTCCAGAATTTTGCTGCAAGAGTTGCCATAGGGGGGGGTGCATAAATATGATCACGTGACTCCCCTCTTTGAGAGACTGGGTTGGCTAAGGATGGACATGAAGTTCATATATAATATCTGTCTTTTAGTTTTTAAAATAAATCATGGAATATTACCGGAATGGCTCTTCTCATTGCCAACAGTTAATCAAGTGCGTATTAATAACGTCAACACCAGATATCAGAATTCTTTTTACGTGCCCAGAACTTCCACTGATATTGGGGCAAGAGCCTTAAATGTAATGGGCCCGAGACTTTGGAACTCTTTACCCGCAAACTTAAGAAGCTGCCAAACATTACCCTCATTTAAATCTCATCTTTTAAATCACCTACTTAATAAGTGATTTTAGTCTCATTATTATCCTCCCATTGGGTAGACGAAGTGTACGTATGCTTATTTTAATGTGTAAATATTTTGATTATGTGCTTTGCAAATTTCATTTGTTTCATTTTGACATTTTACATTTGTAATTTGTAATTAGATTAATTATCATGTAATAGCCATTTTTGATGGAATAAAGTTTTAGACTTTGACTTTGACTTTGACTCTCTCTCTCTCTCTCTCTCTCTCTCTCTCTCTCTCTCTCTCTCTCTCTCTCTCTCTCTCTCTCTCTCTCTCTCTCTCTCTCTCTCTCTCTCTCTCTCTCTCTCTCTCTTTCTCTCTCTCTCTCTCTCTTTCTATGTATGCATGTGCTCCCTCAATCTGTGTATGTGTGTGCGCTTGCACTTGAAAAACGGCATTCATTTACTGAACACAGTGCACTTTAAAGCATTAACTAAAGTGTTCACTGTTTACATTATTGAAAAATCATGCCAGTCATCGCAGATTATGCACACAGAGCAAGTGAACATATCATCGCCCTCCTATATATATATATATATATAATATATATATATATATATATATATATATATATATATATATATATATATATATATAATTTTTTTTTTTTTTTTTTTTTTTTTTTTTTTTTTTTATGGCACTAAAATTCTCGGAGTATATACACATTGAGCATGATGAGTTCACAAAATTCTCGGAGTTTATACACATTGAGCATGTTGAGTTCACAAAATTCTCAGTGTTTACTCATTGAGCATGATGAGTTCACAGGGTCTCCCACAAGAAAGACGACAGTAGCTCCTCTTCAATGTATCCACTTGGCTCAGCAAAGAGATTCTACCCTTATGCAGACCTCATTCTCCGCTCGGTAATGGCAATTTTACTCTGACTATAATTTCATAAAACAGACTTCTGTCTCTCATGCCAAAGTATTTCGTTTAATTTACGGTTTCCAGAAGAGCAAGTTATCGCCCCTCGGTTGCTTTAATCAAATAGAAACGAGAAAGAACAGATCAGGTGTAAAAACTTACTGAAATTCCTTTATCTCAAGCATATTACCCTTCGAAATAAGATACCAGATAAAAACGTCCAAAACAGTTTCAAGGCATGCACTAAAGTATCCTTAAATCATAATTTAGAAATGAATTGTCTCTTCCTTTTTAATTATTGCCTCTTGGAATGTGGCCAGAGTAACTATGTCATAGGCCCGATTTCCTAAACAGTGTAAACCTAGGATGCCATATTGTTAGTTAGCTAGACCCACACAAATGGATATCATAAACGCATCTGACGCGGTTCTGTGTATGGTTAGGATCCCATATGAGATCCTAGCCATGCACAGAACCTCGTCAGATGCGTTTATGAAATCCATTTGTGTGGGTCTAGCTAACTAACAATATGGTATCCTAGGTTTACACTGTTTAAGAAATCGGGCCATAATCAAGATATGAATTTTTACCTACAATTTATGATGGATGACTTGAAATTACGAAAGTGACCCAATTCTTTTATTTTCGGAAGCGAGAGGGACGGGTATCTTTAGACCCTCGTCAAAGCCTTAGCTGTCCATACCATTTTCACCACAGACTTATTAAGTCAGCCAAGGTGAAAAGTTATTATTGCTCCCTCCTTAGCTCCAAGTGGAGCTTGCGAAGAGAAGTTTTACGATGAACTATGGGTAAATAAACCTGGGACATATATTAAGATAAGAGCATATTGATATAACACATGTTTCAAGTATTCTCTTGTCTATTCTATATATATATATATATATATATATATATATATATATATATATATATATATATATATATATATATATATATATATATATATATATATATATATATATATATATATATATATATATTGCATTCTAATTTTCCATTCGCATAAATTTTTACCGACTACTTAAAATGATTACTATAAGCCAATAATTAGAAATTACATTTGAACTAGGGAAACATATTGTAATTATCCTAAGTATTGAGAGAACTCGACTTTCAAACCCTTGTGAATTTAATTATGCCGAGGAGGAATCACACAAGACAACTTCTGCGTAATTCAATCTATGAATATAATAGTATATTAACTGTATCATGACTCACGAACTACAGTCGTATTATTTTCACACCTGACAATCGGAGTTAATGAATATGCGTTCATTATCCTCAACAAACATCGATTCTAAAAGCGAACAGTAGGAATGAATGAATATGCGTCCATTATCCTCAACAGACATCGATTCTAAAGGCGAACAATAGGAGTGAATGAATATCCGTCCATTATCCTCAACAAAGATCGATTCTAAAAGCGAACAATAGGAGTGAATGAATATGCGTTCATTATCCTCAACAAACATCGATTCTAAAAGCGAACAATAGGAGTGAATGAATATCCGTCCATTATCCTCCACAAACATCGATTCTAAAAGCGAATTAATTAAGAGAGTGGACGTGAATAAACTGCACAGGTGAGTCAGTATGTTAATAGAAAGTTAATGTTGTCATATGTATAATTAAAGATTTAGAGCTGAAGAGCTGCAGAAGTCTGTATAGAAGGTTCATGAATCACTGCAAGTGCATTTGCGTCTTATGTTTTGGAGGAATTGTAAAGAGTATGAATTCAGCATTAATACAATTACTGACATTCTGAAAGGTTGAAAAAATCTCTATCTATATATATATGGCCTCTTTCCCCCGTGTAGGGGGAGTGACCGAGTCAAAGCATTCACCACGATTCAGCGCATAGCTCAATTACTTCTCTTAGCTCCTTGGTTATTAAAGGCCTGCACTACCCTCTTATAGCCCTGCTTGGGTCACCCACAAGGTAGGCGGACAAGGATATTCTGCAATGAGTACCGACAGCCGCAGCTGGTCTACCCTCAACGTTTCTTCACATTGCAGCTTCGCTCACATCTATCCATTACAATTCACTCTGTTGCTCTCTATGTTTTCTTCATGCCCAGACCCGACGAGGGTAGATTTATTTTTTTTTCTTTGCCAGTCCTGGTGTCACAACATTAAAAAATATATATATATATATATATATATATATATATATATATATATATATATATATATATATATATATATATATATATATATATATATATATATATATAGTAATAATCATTGTAAATTCTGTGGAATAAATTTTTTTTATTATATTTATTATTGTTATTATTATTATTATTATTATTATTATTATTATTATTATTATTATTATTATTATTATTATTATTATTATTATTATTATTATTATTATTATTATTATTATTATATCTCTCTCTCTCTCTCTCTCTCTCTCTCTCTCTCTCTCTCTCTCTCTCTCTCTCTCTCTCTCTCTCTCTCTCTCTCTCTCTCTCTCTCTCTCTCTCTCTCTCTCTCTCTCTCTTTACAAATGTTTTGAATTACGTGTTCATATCTTAATGTATTCTGCAGTGCATAGGTTAAAAAAATAATTACCATTTTATCACTAAAACAAAATTTTCAGAATTATTTTTACTTAAAATTTCAATATATGAATATTCCATATTGTTGTATGAAGTGCAAGTAATTTCTTTTGAAAGAAAATCATCACAAGATATGATAATTCTAAGAAATCAGCGTGCCACATAGCATAATAAGGCAATTCATCTTAATTTCTTGTATAATTTGGAGTCGTTTCCTCTTTACATGGAAGCATAGGGGTCATCTTGAGTATCTAATTCTCTCTTCCATTCCCATTCTATTTTGGCCTAAGGGCCCATGAAAGTTAGTGTGGACATTCTCGGACCTTCTAGGTAATCTCTCTTAAGAGAGCAATGTCGGCCTTTAGAGAAGGTCTCTAGAGCAGCAGGCTGCTTCTGTATCTCTCTTTTGAGATGCATTTCCACTTTACATTCAATGTCGTCCCCTATACATCATCTCAGAGGGCTGTCAGAGGACATTCATCTCCTACGCGACACCTGAATGTTTGAAGGCGTAATCTTTACATTCATACCTACTTGTTGTTGCCAAGACAATATTACAAAAGAGGAGTATGTATACATCTTCGTGTATCATCAGTAGCTAGTATTAAAATACTTCATATAAAAGTTTGGCATTAGAAATATGTCAATGGGGTAACTTAGTGAATTAGGAAAGGAATGCAGCTATTACAGATAACTGAATGGACCAAAACATTGTCATTAAAAAAAAAAAAAAAAAAAAAAAACTGAAACAAGAGAGGCAAAATCAACCTAAATATGAATGATTTTATGGTCCTTGGCGTCAACGATATGTACATAAGGTAATTATCTCAAAATAAAAGTCTTAAAATATTATTTTTCGTTCCTTTGTACTTTCTTATACTCCGTTATCAGAACACGTACTATAGTAGCTATTCATCTTGATACTACATGTACACTTAACTGAGGGAGGGGGGTAACAATACTACCTCCGTGTTCCCCTGTGCATCGTAAAAGTCGACTAAATGGGTCGGAGCGAGGAGACTGACAATCCCCTTCTCTATATTTACTTCCAACAAAAAGTAAAAGTGTTTTCTTTGACTCAGCCTCCCCCCTTATAAGGGGGAATATGTCTTTGGTATATGGATATAGATGTACTTTTAACTCTACACTTTTCTTGCCTTTCTAAATGCTTCAATTATATTCAATAAGCAACTCCATTTGCTCACTATTATGTAGCATTATGCAAACTATAGTTATGGCCACCGTTAGTATTGCTTAAGAGCCATCAAAGATCGAAGGCCTTGCAAAACCTCGATCTAAGTGGTTCAGAAAATTGAAGATATATGTTTTCTAGTTATATCCCAAATAGACACATATGCTGCGAAGATTGGAAATGAGTGAATTGGATGCCATAATGTTCATATAAACAAATATATCTCGACTGAATTTACTGATTCAGTAACAAAATAGCTGGAGTAAGGGAATCTATTGGGCCAAATAGGATACACCTTGATTGATATTCTTAAGCCCGGATGGAAAAAATATCTTTCTTTGCCTAATCAACTATCTACCTTATTCAAAGTAAACATGACATTTTCATTGTTTTTAGTATGATATAAATGTTCTCAGGGAGACAACGCGAATAGAATTTAATTCAAAAAGTAAAAATTCAAATTATATTTTTAAGTCTCCCAAAGTTACTGAACAACGATTCAAGGGAATAATAATAATAATAATAATAATAATAATAATAATAATAATAATAATAATAATAATTATTATTATTATTATTATTATTATTATATTATTATTATTATTATTATTATTATTATTATTATTATTATTATTATTATTATTATTATTATTATTATTATTATTATTATTATTATTATATGCAAGATTAGTAGGTTGGCCATGGCACCAGCCGCCCGTTGAAAGACTACGACTGGAGGTATTAGGATGTAACTAGGACTGGTCCAGACAGTTCCAGGTTGAGTCTTACTTCAGGACGGTTCTTTCCTCATGCCTACATCTACACTGAATATACTGGCGTATTCATTACACATCTCTTGCTATTCCATTACATTTGACAAGTCACAACATTCCCAACATCTGTCTCTTTTACTTTCTTTTTCCTCACATTTGTTATTATTTATGGAAGGTTCTCAACTAATGGCCCCCAGTACCCGGCATAGAGGGGTGCGAAGAATCTCCGGGAATCGTGTTGACTCCACTATTGGCTTGAGGGCAGACACACATGGTGGTAGTAATGGTTCTGCTCTTAACCTTCACCTCCCATTAGATCTGCTTTTTTCACTCTTCACTATTCTAACATTCGTGGGCTGAACTCTAATCTTTCGTCTGTGGAACAGCACTTGGGCACTTTCCTCCCTCACCTCCTCCTCCTATCTAAAAACCAGCTGTCTATACATGCTTCCACTGACCCATTCCAAATCTCTCACTATAATCTGTATACTCGTTTTCGTTCCAAAGGTGGGGTCTGTGCATACTGCAACACTGACACTCCTACTGTGAGGCTCATGGACCCTGAATCTCCTGACTTTGATGTTCTCTGGCTAAAAGTCTATCTCTCCACTACCACTATCTTCCTTTGCTTCTGCTACTGTTCTCCAAACTCCACCGAGTTTGTGTCTTTCTTTGAATATCTATCCTTGTGCCATGAGTCCTTGCTATCTTCTCACCCACATGCCGAAGTTCTCTACAATGGAGACTTCAATGTACACCACAGTGAGTGGCTTCATTCTTCTCACACTGATGTGGGATTAAGCGAGGCCCTTGCTTTCCCTATTACTCACGATCTGTAGCAAATTATCAAACATCCTACTCGCGTTACTGATCGCCACGAACATGCTGCAAACACTCTTGACCTATTTTTTACTTCTAACCCTTCAAACTACTCTTAGTCTGTGCTTTCCCTTCTTGGTAAATCTGACCACTCCATGATCTCAGTCTCTTCCATTTTCGCTCCCCCACCACCAATCCCTCCTACTCAGCGCCGCCTTTGGCACTTTGAGCGTACCCAATATGAAAATTTGCGTAACTTTCTCTTTGACTTCCCATGGGATGACTACTGCTTTCGGTCTCGCAACCCTGATTAGGTAGCTCTAAAAGTTGCCGAGATCATGACCGCGGGAATGGAGGCGTACATCCACTCTTCTACAAAAACTTTCTCTCCCCCTAAACCTTGGTTTGACTGTGCCTTCTCCATGGCTATCCAGACTAGGAATCAGGCTCACCGATCTTACCTAGCCTCTCCTTCCGATTTAACTCGCTCTGCTTTTATTATGACTAGGAATCGCTGTACAGCTCAGATTCGAAGGTCTAAGGCTTCCTTTATAGGAAGGAAAGTTGATGACCTTAACTCCTCTCCCACTGACAAATGCTTCTGGTTCTTAGCCAAAAACTTCTCCAATGTAATTATTGGAAATAAAGTTATTTAATTTAATTTAATTTAATTCCCCCTCTCATTTGTTCTGCTGGTTCTATAGCTTGCTCTCCCACTGACAAAGCCACTCTCTTTGGCTCTCACTTTTCTGCCAACTCTTCTATCAATGATTCCAGCACACCTGTTACTCAGTCTTTTCCCCTCTCTAACCCTATGCCCTCCCTTATCCTTTCTTCACGCTAAGTTCATAAGGTTCTTCGCTGGCTAAAGACGAACAAGTCATCTGGTCCCGATGGTATCCCTGCAAGGTTCCTTAAGGAGTTTGCAGATGAACTGGCTCCTGTACTTTGCCATCTTTTTCGCCTCATTCTGTCAACCAGTATCTATCCTTCATCTCGGAAGCTTGCTCTAGTTCAACCTGCTCCTAAGAAGGGTGACCGCTCTATTCCTTCTAACTACCAACCTATTGCCCTAACCTCCTCTATTGCTAAAGTTTTCGAAACTTTGCCCAATGCTCACTTCTTAAAACGCCTTGAATCTAACTCACTTATCTCCTATCACCAGTACGGCTTCCGCAAGGCAAGATCCACTGGTGATTTCCTGTCCTATCATACTCATGTATGGTCATCTTCTCTGAGGAATTATGGGGAAGCCTTTGTCATCGCCCTTGATATCTCTAAGGCTTTTGACAGAGTCTGGCACAATGCTCTGTTGGCCAAACTCCCTGCCTATGACTTTACCCCTTCTTTCTGTTCTCTGATTTCCAGTTTTCTTACTGACCGTTCTATATCTGTAGTTGTTGATGGCGCGACTTCTAGCCCTTTCTCTGTTTCCAGTGGTGTTCCACAGGGCTCTGTTCTTTCACCTACTCTCTTCCTTCTCTTAATCAGTGATCTTCTACAATCCCCATCTTCCTCTCTTCTTCATACCTTTGCTGATGATTCTACCCTTCACTTTTCCTCTGCCTTTTCTTCACAACCTTCATCTGTTACTCGTAATCAATCTCGTATCACTCTTTCTTCTACTCTTAACTCCGATTTGCAAAGCGCATCTGAGTCGGGCACTCAAAATTTAGTTAGATTCAATGCCTCCAAGACACAGTTTCTGGCTATCTCTTTATCTTCTTCTCCTCCTGATAACC
Organism: Halocaridina rubra; assembly: GCA_037179515.1. Taxonomy (NCBI): domain Eukaryota; kingdom Metazoa; phylum Arthropoda; class Malacostraca; order Decapoda; family Atyidae; genus Halocaridina; species Halocaridina rubra. Next base: position 147,096 of record JAXCGZ010003857.1, read on the forward strand.
CTGTTGTCTTTGAATCTAATGAAATTTACCCTCTTAAATCTATCAACATATTAGGAATCCATATAACCTCTAACTTGTCGTGGAGGAATCACATAATCCAAATTTCTAAATCTTCATCCAAAAATTTGGGGGTTTTGTTTCGTTTTTGTCATTACCTTTCCTTTTTGCAGTTACTTAAAATTTACAAAGGTCTTATCCGCCCCTGCTTAGAATACTGCTCACACATCTAGGGTGCTTCTTCATTTACTTATTTTCTTGATAGGGTTGAATCTAAGGCAGTCAGACTCATTAATGATCCTTCTCTTACTTCTAACCTGGATTCTCTCTCTCTTCGCCGTAAGGTATCTTCCCTTTCGCTTTTCTATCACTACTACTTCCATCGCTGCTCTGATGAGTTGGCGAGTTGCATCCCTCCTCCACTGCCGAGGCCGCGTAACACTCGCCAAGCAGCCTCATCTCACAGGTACTGTGTAAAGATTTGTAGCTCGCGGATTGGTCGGTGCAGTGACTGCTTCTTCCCATCTTCCTCCAGACTCTGGAACTTTCTTCCTCCTTCTGTCTTTCCTAATTCTTATGACCTTTCATCCTTCAAAGAGCAGATCTATCGTCATCTCAGAGCCTAGTCCTCCATATCTCTAGGTCCTCTGTACTTTGATTGTTTTTTCCTGTCTGTCGTTTTCCTTTGTGTGACATTACCTCATCTGTGCCTTGCCCTTAACCTTTTTCTTTTCCTTCATCTTGGTATTTTCTCGTGCCCGGGCCTTTATTGATGAGGGCAGTTTCAGCCTGTCCCGGTGTCACACTCTTAAAAAAAATAATAAAAAAGAGCCATATTCCCCTTTATAAGGGGGGTGACTAAGTCAAAGCAAAATACATTGACTTTTTGCATGAAGAATATACAGAGAAAGGGATTACCAGCCCGTTCAATCTGTCCCATTAAGTTACTTTTTATGACGACGCAGGGGAACAGAGAGGATATGTCAGATATATCATTAAATTCTGTTTTGCACTATGAACTGAGAAATACTTCAGATTCTTTGGACGATATATCTTAATGTTTCAAATCTATAACATGTTATGTGTATAGAATCTGTTTATGACATGCAATTAATTATAAAGAAATCAATCTAAGTGATATTTATTTTTTCTATTATATCATTAGCCTAGTAGTCACCGTGGCTCAAGCGGTAGCGTCCGTGACTCTGAGGCGTCAGGTCGTGGGTTCGCGCCTAGTCACGGTCTGAGGTTAGCAAGGGCATGCACTCAGGGTACACGATTACATTTGCCAAAACAAGTCCTTCTCAAGAAGGCAACCGTCCTATCCCTTGGTAGCAAAGGGAGTCCGTGACGTAAGACCGGAATATTATATTATTAGCCTCTCAAAATACAAGAAAACAATTTACAGTCATTATAACAGCAATAAGCATTAAGCAATGCATAAAAAAAAAACAGTTTTAAAAGTCTTCCCAAGTTCATTTATGTAGGCCCTGTGCCCCTGAAGAATCTTAATATTATAAAATTTACCCATAGCCTCTAATTAAGTTATGCAATGAAGCTGTCATCGTGAGTAATTAATTCAACGTCTAAGTATTAATTAATAAGTGTGATAAATGAGGCTATTTGGGCTGATTAATGGGCCTTTTCGTATCCAAAGCTTCCAAGATGAAGATAAACATTACATGCTCTCTCTCTCTCTCTCTCTCTCACTTTTTTCTTACTTACTTTACTGGCATTAAAATTATGAAGGATATGACTGCCGCAAGTCATATAAACATCGTTAGCATATGCTTAAATCCCTTAATGCCATTCATTGTGATTATATATAGAATATCCTATTAAAAGAAAAAGGCATAAGGTTTGTGATGTATTTTTTTTTTATCTTAGATAAAGAACAATGCTAAGGTTATAAAAACTAAACTCACTTCATATAGAAAAATATGTGAAATGCAAATATTCCTAACTTGACTGTAATGATAATATATTCCCTAAATAAAAATAAAAACATGAATGACCCATACCTTTTAATTTGAAAATCAACACTTTCTGATTTATCTATTAAAGGAATTCCATCTTCATGCATAACCATAGCAATGATAATACATAAAGAAAATTCCTTTCTTTCCACAAAATATACAGTGGATATTTATTAAATAAATATATTCATAATACAAAAAACATCATGTATAAATATCACAACACCATAGAATAATTATTACAGTATTAGAGCACACAGGTTCCGGTTTTACGTCACGGACTCCATTTTCTACCAAGGGCTTGGACGGTTTCCTTCTTGAGAAGGACTTGTTTTGGCAGTTGTAATCGTTACCCTGAGTGCATGCCCTTGCTAACCTCAGACTGTGACGGGGCGCGAACCCTCGACCTGACGCCTCAAAGTCGCGGACACTACCGCTTGAGACACGGTGACTACTATTACAGCACACAGGTTAATGCACTGATATTTTCAGCTACTGTGTAAATGTTCTCTCAATATCTCTTTGATTTTCTGTGCTGTTTGTGTTTCATTTATGTCCACTGGCAGACTTTTCCTTAATTTGGGACCCCTGACAGACGAGGTTTATCTGCTAATTTTGTTCTTGTTCTTGGAATCACGAGATGATGATTGTCTAGTGTTTCTTTCCAATGAACTGCTAACGGTATTAATCTTCATGACTCATTCTGGTATGACACCTTTTAACTCATACATAAACATCACTGTGTCGAATTTTATCAGGTCTTCTTCTTTTTTTAGCCATTTCAGCTCCTTTTATAAATGGTGTTGGCTGGTTAAACTTTTTTCCATGACCAATAGGGATTTTAGCAGCAAAATCTTGAATCTTCATGACCCATTCTAGTATGACACCTTCTAACTCATACATAAACATCATTACTTCGAATTCATCGTCTTTATTTTTTCAGCTCCTTTTATAAAAGGTGTTGCCCGGTCAAGCTTTTTTCCATGACCAACAGGGATTTTAGCAGCAAAATCTTGAAGCTTTAGGACCTTGCTTCATATACTTTTAATATAACCACCTTTTTATTTCCCTGGTGTGGCTCTCAAAAAAATCTTTTATTTGTATTTAAGAAGAAGAAGAGTATACAGTTTGCTTTTATATAACCGCCTTTTTATTTCCCTGCTGTGATTCTCAATTTTTTTTTTTCATTTCTATTTAAGAAGAAGAACATACTGTTTGCTTTCCTACATATATAGTTGACATGTGATTCAACTGATAAATGACTCAAGAATAAGTCCCAAGTTCCTTACAGTAGGAAGGGGTTTAACCTAAGAAGGTCCTACTTTAATTTCTAGGTCTTTGGGTTTGTGATCTAGATAAACTCTTGATCAGATGAATATGAATTGAGATTTACTAGAATTTATTCTAAGTTCATTTTTTGTATAATATTTTATTACTCTTTCAGTTGTGGATACCATTTCTAATTTAAGAGGTCAAGTTGTTCTATATTTTTGGAGAGAATAAACTGGGCATCATCTTGAATTTGGACAAGCATGGCATTCTGATCAACAATAAATAAGTTTGTGAATATATTAATGAGCATAGGACCGTTGTTGTTTTAGATTCTCCACCCACGGATGGGTGGAACGGGTCAGGCAGGACCTATAGGACGGTCGCCAGCCGGCACAGGCCCCAACCCCCCACTGTGGTGCCCAGCCACAGCAGTAATCTCTCCAGTAAACAGCTTAAACTCTCTTGCCTGGACGAGGCGCGATCCGTCAACCTCGCGAATGCGAGGCCAGCACGTTACCACTGTACTAGCCAGGAGGCTGAACCCTGAGGGACACCAAATTCAACAGAGAATTTTGATGATACGTGTGTTTCTATTATTTACTGACTGTATGCGATGAGTTAGAAAGCTATTAAACCAGAAGTCATCTCTCATTTTCTTTAAGAGAATCGGATGAGAGACACTGTCGAAAGCTTTTGGAGAGATTACATAGGGCAAGAAATTATATCTCATTCTTATCTCTGTTTTTGTAAAATGTGTCAGTAACTTGTGTTAAGGTAGTTTATGTAGATAGACCCTTTGAAGACATGCTAGCTTTCCGAAAGTATACGTTTTCTTGATATCTATTCATACAACTGGTTTGCTACAGTTTTCTGTAAAACTTTTGATAAAATTGGGAGAAGGGTACTGGGTCTATAGTTGCCTGGATCCTCATTGTGTCCTTGTTTAAATGCTGGGCAAACAATGCCATTTTTTTATTCTTCTGGGAATGTCCCTGTGACAGTGGAGGTGTTGATAATCCCAGTTATGTAGAAAACTAATATAGGTAATGAATCTTTGAATGATTTAGTAGATATGTCTTTTGCTCCACAAGAATTTTTATTTTCCAAGGTTTTTACTATATATATTACTGAGATTATGTCAACAGGTTGAGCCCTAAGCAGAGCATCTTTATAGTTCAATGTTTCAGCCGTCTCATTTTAGTTTCCTTGAATGCTGTTTGACTATGGTTACACAGACCTCTTTCCCTATTTTTGCAAACAACTTATTAAATTTTTGACATGACTTTGATGGATCACTTACGTTTATCTTTTGAGTTGAGGTCTTCTTACTTGAAACAATATCTTTTATAATTGTCCATATGTTACTTTTTTTAGTATTGCAATCTTTATGCTTTTTTAGTTATTTGTTTTAGCTTGTTTAATGGCAGTTTTTACACACTTTTTGGACAGTTTTTATTTTTCTTCGTTTAATTCATTATGATTTTCCTTTAACTCTTACTCATCTTATTTCGATTTGATATTGCGATCTTTATTTCATCATTCATCCATGGAGAAGTGGGGCGGGTAATTTCGTGTGTTACTATTGGGGCACAAATATTTAAGCAAAGACACGAGTTGTCATTATCTGCACTTGTTTCTCGACGTCGTTGGTACTCAGAATCTCGTTGAATTTCGGAACAGAGGCTATAACAAACTCTTCCATATATCATTCGCACTTGTTTTTCAAATTGCGAAAAAAAAAATTTGGAAACTGTTTATAATAGTCATAGTCATAGTCATAGATTATATTGCCAAATATTTAGTATACATACAGGAATAAATATGTACATTATATTCAGAGGCACTAGCCTGCTGAGCAAGAGCTCCTTGGCAGGCAGTTTAATATACATTTCACATGATTTAAAGTATGACGGCAATAGTTAACAAAAGCTCCAATATAGCAATCTCATAGTTATCTTGTAATAAAGCAAAACAGTAGCCTGACCTTAACCTGGACATAATGATACACCAATACTGTATTAATTATTAATCAACAGCTGCTTGATTTTGCCTAGTAAATAAAGGATGTTTGAGTTTCTTTTTAAATAAAGTTGTGCCAGTTATTGTTTTTAAATCTTCTGGTAATGCATTCCAACATTTTGGGCCATAACAGTGAATAGAAAATTTGTACAAGGTTGTTCTCGGCTGTGGACATATCAAATTTTTATTGTTACCTCTGGTTCCATGGTTGAGTTGAATAAATCTAAATAATTTTCTGTTATCATTAACATCACTATGTATAATAATAAGACAGAAATATTGTATCAAGTAATTAAATTTAAACAAGTTTAGCTCTCTGAATAAAGAGGAAGTTGAGTCATATTTTCCACTATATGTAATAGTTCTGATCAGTCTTTTCTGAGTTACAAATTCATCCCTTAAAATTGACGGCCAAGTACAACCCCAGATGGACAAACAGTATATAATATGAGGATAACACAGGGAATAGTATATGTTTTTTAAGGCCTCATTTGTTAGGTTATGGCGAATTTTATACAAAATTCCACACGTCTTGGACAGTTTTGAGCAGACAGATTGAAAATGATATTTCCAGTTTAAATTTTCATCAATAATTACTCCCAAAAATTTCTTACAAGCAACTCTTTTAACTTCATACCCATTCATATTAACTTGACCAATATTGTGTACTACAGATCTATTTTGAAATAAGATATAGTCAGTTTTGGAAACATTTCGCTTTAATTTATTAACAGAGACCAAGTTGTTAATTTTTTTAAGTTCACTATTTAAAACAGAATGCAGGTGGTCAAGGTTATTATCATGCAAGAGAAGGTTGGTGTCATCTGCATAAAGAATATATTTGAATTTATTACTGGCATTGGAAATATCATTTATATAAATTAAAAATAACAATGGGCCCAGTATTGATCCCTGTAATACTCCCCTCTCAATAGTTTGCAACAATGATGCTTTCCCATTACAATATACGGCTTGTTTTCTATTTTTCAAGTAGCTCTTAAATAACTGTAATGGTGTTCCCCTAATACCCACACAAGTTAGTTTTTCTATTAGTATATCATGGTCTAATGCGTCAAATGCTTTGGACAAGTCTAGGAAAACCCCTGCAACAAAGTTTTTATTTTCCAATTTTTGATAAACATCACTTGTAAAGTTCATTATTGCTTTTTCAGTGGTCTTATTATTACGGAACCCGTATTGATTTTCGGATAATAGGTTGAACTTTTCAAGGAATTCTTTAAGTCTGTGAACAATCGCTTTTTCAAACACTTTACTTAAAGACGGTAAGATAGATATAGGTCTATAGTTATTTTCATCATCTACAGTGCCTGACTTAAATATTGGTATTACTTTAGCACTTTTTAGTTTGTCTGGAAAACATCCGTGCTGAAAACATAGTGATCATGTGGGTAAGTGGGGTACCAATGTAATGGGCAGTGACCTGGAGTAGTGTTGATGGAATTTCATCATATCCCGACGCTGTACTTGGTTTTAAGGTTTTTATATATTTAGTGACTTCCTCCCTTGTTACAGGATACAAGCAAAACGAAAAGTCTGGTGGATTATTAAGAAACTGTCGGTGTGAGTTTTGTTGCACATTTTGTTGTTCCTGTGTTGGTTGTGCTATAGTTAAGAAATGATTATTAAAGATATTAGCAGTGTGGTCATTATCATTTTTTAATTTGTTTTCCTTTGAATGATTAATTTGTTTTCGTCCCATTAGGCTGTTTATTGTATTCCAGGTGGACTTGTTGTTTCCTTGTTCCTTCTTAAGCTTATCCTGAAAATATCTATTTTTTGCAGCTCGGAGTAGAGTTACTAATTTGTTCCTGTAAGCTTTATATCTGGTTCCAAAAGACAAAGGCCATTTTGATGCAAGCCTTTCTAATCGGTGTTTTTCTTTGATACTATATTTTAATCCTGCAGTTATGTATGGGCATCTGTTGGTTTTATTATTTACAGTCGATTTTCTTAGAGGAAAGCAGTCTAGAAATTTATCTCTAAATGTACAGTGAAATTTATTAAAAGCTTCATTTGCATTATTTAGGTCAATGATATGTTGCCATTTTTCATGTGATATATCTCTAGTAAATTTAGCTATGTTATCATCAGAGTAATGTCTTTTTTCTACATATGCATCAAATTTATGTTCTTCTATTTTTAAACTGGGAGTATACTGCAAAATGATCTGTTATGTCGGTGTACACTATGTAATTACTTATGTTGTCTTCAAGATAAGTTGTCCAGATATGATCGATTAGAGATGCATTATTTTCAGTTACTCTCGTAGGTTTAGTAGTTATTGGAAAGCAGCCACGTGAATACATTAAGTTTATAAAATCAGTTACTCTTTGATCATTTATTTTAAACATATCTAAGTTCCAATCACCGAATAAACAAATAGTTTTGTACTTTTTTCTTGCTGCAAAACCAAATACTTTCAGTAAAGCTTCAAGGAATTCAGGCATGTTCCCCTTTGGTGGTCTATATACAGATGCAAAGAAGCAATTTTCCTTACCGTTATGTACCTGTACACTAACACATTCAATGAATCGTTCCATCATACTGCACTCCTTTATAACACTCGAGCTATACTTATTAGCTACATACATACATACACCTCCACCTTTCCTGTCTCTGTTCTGAGTGAACATATTGTACCCTGTTATATTATACAATGATTCAGTATCATTATCCAGCCTAGTCTCCGAAAAACCCATTACATCACATATATTATTTTCTGTAAACATTAATCAACAAATATTTGAAGATTATTTGCAAGACTTCTAATGTTCATGCACAAATCCGAAAATGCATTAGATTTATTTAAATTTGAATACAGTTCATTTAAGTATATATAAATGGAAAAAGTATTGGTTGCATTTCTCATGTTGTTCAAAAACAAATCTATTTCATTTTCAAGATCAAGTGGGTATTTAATCATCTTATCAAGCTCATTGATACATTAATAATTGGGAAGTACTTTGTCATTGTTTGTTAGCCTTATAAGTTCATCGTCACTAATGGAATAGTATGGGAGGTATCTATTTATAGCCATGGTGAAGAAATAAATAATACTACTTTTACATTTCTGACTTACAAGCTACCATTTACTTTTACCATATCTTGTTGGGTTCTTCCGGCCATTTATTGGTTTAGGGTGCAAGCGTTTTATAGCTCCCGTGGCGGGAGACACGGCAGGAGGGGGTGCGGGTGATGACATATCACTCTCCCGCCCCCCCACTCCCGCCCCCCACCCCCACACCACCGATCCTGGTCAACTCCTCATCCACGCCACCAACAGCACCCACAGCACCAGCCACACTCTCGGTGTTGTATCGTTCCTTCACGATGAGCTTCGTATGTTTAAAGTAGGCAAATTTCCCTTCTAATCTAGCCTTTTTTAGTTGTGGCATCTGTGCAGATTTTATTGCCTGTGATGCGGCACACTGGTCATCATTAAGGTAGATCTTAGTGCATTTCAACATTTTGGCATTTCGCATGACCGTCACTCTGTCACAGTAGTGGGAGAAACGAGCCACTATGGTGCGAGGTTTGTCATCACGAAGTGGTCCCACCCTGTGAGCCCTCTCCAACGTCATGCCTTCTAGCTGTAATTTATCGGCTATCAGGGCTGATACCATCGTCGTTGTTTGCTCCCTGGTCTCCCCATCGCGTCTCTCCTCTACACCGCTTAATCGGATGTTGTTTCTTCTGGAATAGTCTTCTTGGTAATTCAAGCGTTCTTCTAAGGTGGTTATTTGTTGATTTGCAGAATTTATTTGTTGAGACAGATTATCGATTGTTTCTTTGTCGTTACCCTTTTCTTTCTCATGAATTTTAATAGTCGATTTGAGGTCATCAATTTCTCTCTGGCTGAACTCCAGGCTTGTCGTCAGGTCGGAAACTGTGGATTCGAGTGATTTTATCCTGTCACTAAGCTGTTTCACCATTACCTCCATAGCATTCTTATATGCATTTTCTTGAGATTCCAATAGTTTAGTAATAACAGTTGGATCCATTGTTGTTAAGCAGAGCCGCGGTGGAAGCTCAGTGACGTCACAACACCAGTGCGCATGCGCAGAAGTCAGCCAACGGGTCAAGAGGGGATGTAGAGAAGTATGTTGAGACTGAAAGACTGAGAATGGGCACTGACTCCTATGCCTCTTTAATTGTCATTATGGCACTCTAAGGCAAAGTAAAGGGAACCATAAGATATACGCCAACACAATAAGCTTTACAACAATGTGCCTTCGTAAAGCCTCATCAGCGTTACCTACATCTATGAACAGTCATAAAATAAGCTATTAATAAAAAATAAAACAGATATTACACATTCTAAACTTTACCTCAAAGCAAGCTGACTATATGCACAACTATTCTTACAATAAGGAGCGTTTTACTTGTACGTGTCGACCGAGTATATTTGACAATTTGCACATGAGAATTGAATCAATTAATAATTTTCTTAAGCTCTGACTTGTAGGTTAGAAAATCATCATGTAGATATCCAAGTAAGATTTATTTTTCTTTTCACATGACAGTAGTTGCAAGTTAGTGTGGAATAATTTAAGTGTATTTGTGGAGACGTGAGGATGCCTATACATTGTTCCTATTATGATCGATGATAATTTCCGTAACTGTACGTTTACTCATATATCTTCTATACCTTCATAAAGTGGATCACTCGATTTTATTATTACACTTTTAGGTCATACATACAAGAACCACCCCTCCGCACACCATCACAATGGAATAAATTAAAACCTTCTATATCTTGTCCTTAACCTTTTTCTTTTCCTTCGTCTTGGTGTTTTCTCGTGCCCAGGCCTTTTCTGATGAAGGCAGTGTTTGCCTGTCACGGTGTCACACTCATGGGAAAAAAAAAAATATATATATATATATATATATATATATATATATATATATATATATATATATATATATATATATATTCAGCAGTTTATCTGGCATATTACTTTTTAGCTAAGTTTCTGATACACATAAGACATGAATATTCCTAAATGTGATTAAAATCTTCATTTGATCAAAACATGAGAGCATTTGATTTAGCATTAATGTTTCCTATTATCCACCAATCTCCATATTTGTTCTTTACACCATCGGCTAAGTCTTTTTTGCCTGTTATATAATAATTATTGTATAATGAGCATAACTTACTATTATGGCCGAGTTGTTGACAATTTCCACATGTTAGTTTATGTTCAAAGCGGCAGCTTTGGACACGATGGTTATTCTCGACGCTGTTAAAGCACCCAGATCTTTTCCAGTTATATAATGGTTGTTTGATATTGTGTTTGCTTTGATGAGCTGGTCTTGGCCTCCTATTAGAATATCTCTCCACCTCCTTATGGTTGTTAGAATTTCTAGACTTTAACTATGGTAATCTTTCTAATACCTTTGTGTTCTGTTGATATATGTAAGCTAGGCATATAGTTCACAATACTTCTTGTCTCTTCCGGTTCGTATGTTATTGTCCTGAATGTTTTTTTTATGGCTGTTATAATCTACGCAGTGCTTTTGTGCTCTTCCCATAAATGTAGAGGAAACAGTTAAATTATATGAATTCCTGTCAATTCCGGTCTCTCTCTTGTCTTCTTGTATATCAGTAGCCTCTACCATTCTTTAGCTGGACTTTGATTTATCAAACTATAGTCTATGAACACTTTCAGTTGAACCATT
>JAXCGZ010003858.1:0-60000 GCA_037179515.1 Halocaridina rubra
TATATATATATATATATATATATATATATATATATATATATATATATATATATATATATATATATATATATATTAACCAAATAAGCACATTACATATGTGAAAACATGAATAATTTTTTACCCCAACCGGAACTTGAACCTAGGACTTATAATTACTAAGTCAAGGCGCTACCAACTACACACCACAGAAGGTTAAAAGGAATCCAACCTTATAGCTTATATCTGCTATACTTAGGAATGAACGCATTCTATCTGAATGCCAGTATGTTCATATTACAGATTCCCCAACCTTACTCGTAGCTTCATTTTCGCATTTAATTCAATTCCCAATCTCATTCGGGCTATACAATAACCAAATAAGCACATTACATATGTGAAAACATGAATCATTTTTACCCCAACCGGGACTTGAACCTAGGACTTATAATTACTAAGTCAAGGCGCTACCATCTACACACTACAGAAGGTTAAAAGGAATCCAACCTTATAGCTTATATCTTCTATACTTAGGAATGAATGCATTCTATCTGAATGCCACTATGTTCATATTATAGATTCCCCAACCTCACTCGTGGCTGATCTCGCTACTTATAGAATAAGTATAGTCTTAAAATTACACTATACATCATCATTATTATTATTATTATTATTATTATTATTATTATTATTATTATTATTATTATTATTATTATTATTATTATTATTTCATCATCATCATCATTATTATTATTATTATTATTATTATTATTATTATTATTATTATTATTATTATTATTATTAATTATTATTATTATTATTATTATTATTATTATTGTTTTATTATTATTATTATTATTATTATTATTATTATTATTATATTATTATTATATTATTATTATATTATTTTATTATTATTTTTATTATTTTTATTACTACTACTACTACTACTACTACTACTACTACTACTACTACTACTACTACTACTGCAGCGGCTACTACTACTACTACTACTACTACTACTACTACTACTACTACTACTACTACTACTACTACTATTACAATTATATTAGTTATATCCAATATTGTTACTACTATAATTCTACAATAACTGCTACTTTTTGTACTATATCCAATTTTATACTTGTTTTAGATATCTAAGATCCAGAAATCTTCATATTTTAATGAATCGTGTCGGCGTCTGAGAGAATACTAAGAGAGGAGAGAGAAGCCAGCACATGACATTTGACATATTACAAGCTATCGACTTCACTCCAACTCCGTTATGAGGACAATCTCTTTTAGTTGCTGGCTTGACATCCAGATTCAATAACATAGACGGAAGGAGAGAGAGAGAGAGAGAGAGAGAGAGAGAGAGAGAGAGAGAGAGAGAGAGAGAGAGAGAGAGAGAGAGAGAGAGAGAGAGAGAGAGAGAGAATGTTTTACAATTAAATTACTAGTGTCTCTTTAAGAGGTCGGTATGTATATTTTAGCCGTTTTAATTGTAAACATTTATTTAGCAGCTTAACTTTTTCTCTAACCTTAACGGAGAGAGAGAGAGAGAGAGAGAGAGAGAGAGAGAGAGAGAGAGAGAGAGAGAGAGAGAGAGAGAGAGAGAGAGAGAGAGAGAGAGAGAGAGATTGTTTTACATAACTAATTTTTATTAGCTTTATATTTAGTTTATATTAACTGCTATGTTTACTACATTGGAATATATTTTAGATGGTGCTTTTTGTATTTTTGTTTGTAACTGTTGAGTTGTGCAACTGTAAATTCGTCTCTCATTCGGTATAATTATTGTAGTGCCTATACAGTATGCATAAACACGTCTATGCACACGCACACACTCATGCATGTGGTTAGATTTTTTGAGTGTGGCATCGGGACAGACAAATAACTGCCCTCATTAATAAAGACCTGGTCACAAAGAAAACATGAAGACGAAGAAAAATAAAAAAAGTTATGGACAAGGCAGAGACGAGGAAATGATACACAAAGGAAAAGGACAGGCTGCAAAAATAGTCAAAGCACTGAGGACCCAGAGATATGAAGGATTAGGCCCTGAGATGATGATAGATCCACTTTGTGAAGGAAGATAGGTTATAAGAATTTGGAATGACAGAAGGCAGAGGAGAGTTCCAGAGTCTGGAGGTAGATGGGAAGAAGCAGTCGCTCCACAGACCAATCCACGAGCTACAATTCTCCACACAGTATCTGTGGAACGAAGCCTCTTGGCGAGTGTTATGCCGTCTCGACAGTGGGGGAGGAATGCAACTCGCCAACTCATCAGAGCAGCGATGGAAGTAGTAGCGGTAGAAAAGAGAAAGGAATGTTACCTTACAGGAAAGAGAAAGATAGTCCAGATTTAAAGTAAGAGAAGGATCATTAGTGAGTCTGACTGCCTTAGATTCAACCCTATCAAGGAGGTAAGTCTAACAAGAAGCAACCCAAATGTGTGAGCAGTATTCTATGCAAGGACAGATAAGACCTTTATAGATTTTAAGTAACTGTAACAGTTAAAGTAATGACAAAAATGAAACATTACCCCCAATTTTCTGGATACAGATTTAGAAATTTGGATTATGTGATTCCTCCAAGACAAGTTTGACGTTATATGGATTTTTAATATGTTGATAGAAATAAGAGGGTATATTTCGTTTGTTTTGAAGACAATAGGATTATCAGGAGGAGAATAGGCATGAAATTTAACTAAAATTTGGGTGCCCCACTCAGATACCCTCTGCAAATCGGAGTTGAGAGTAGAAGAAAGAGTGATACGAAAGTGATTATGAGTAGAATATGAAGGTTGTGGAGAGAAGGCAGAGGAAAAGTGAAAGGTAGAATCGTCGACAAAGGCGTGAAGAAGAGAGGAAGATGGAGATTGTAGAAGATCATTGATGAAGAGATGGAACAGATTAGGTGAAAGAACAGAACCCTGTGAAACACCACTGGTAATGAGCTAGATGTTGCACCGTCAACAACTACAGTTATAAAACATTCAGATAGGAAACTGGAAATCAGAGTACAGAGAGAAGGAAAAAAGCCATAGGCAGGTAGTTTGGCCAACAGAACCTTGTGCCAGACACTGTCAAAATCCTTAGATATAAAGGGCAACGACAAAGGATTCCCCATAGTTCCCTAGAGAAGATGACCATACATGAGTGCGATAGGACAGGAGGTCACCAGTGGATCATATCTTGCATAAGCCGTGCTGGTGATCGGAGATAAGCATTTTAAGATGTGAGCATTGAGCAAAGTTTTGAGAACTTTAGCGATAGAGGAGGTTAGGGCAATAGGTCGGTAGTCTGAAGGAAAAGAGCAGTCACCCTTCTTAGGAACAGGTTGCAATAGAGCATGCTTCCAAGATGAAGGATAGAAATTGTTTGAGAAAATGAGGCAAAAAAGACAGCAAAGCATGGGAGCCAGCTCATCTGCAAATTCTTTAAGGAACCTTGCAGGGATACCATCAGGACCAGATGCCTTATTTACCTTTAGCGAGCTTATGAACTTTACGTGAAGAAAGGATAAGGGAGGGTTTAGGCATAGAGAGGGGTAAAGATTTAAGGGACAGGTGCGGTTGAATCGTTCATGGAAAAATTGGCTTAACTGCATATTTTTTTTTCTTTTCTTCTACGGATCCTCTTTTTTTTTTTTTTTTTTTAGTTCAAGAGTTTGTAACACTATCATACGTCAAATTATGTGTCCTTACTAAAGTGAATGACATGTGTGTGTGTGCATATATATCTCTTGATCTGCGCAAGTTTTTCAAGAGTATTCACCTAATAAAGAGGCACGCCAAAGCTAGTTTTGTATTTCTTTTTGTCTGTATGTGTCATACAGAAATTCGCTGATTTTCATATAAACTCAACTTTTTTAATATTAGCTTATTCACAAGAATATATATAAAATCGATTTTTATTAACAACAGAGACTTGATTTTCACATCTTTTGAGGTGGTGAGAGTCGTCTGTTGTTGATGTTGTGACAGCATTATTTTCGTGGTTATGACATTGTTTTTCATTTACAACAGCCTCCTTTTTCTGTTGACATTCGTTCTGATGGACATAGCTTTTGCGGCAGTAATTTTAGCTGTAATTTAACTGTATTTTAAGTATGATTTAACATTATTTTGCCTGCTTTGCAACTTTATATAGCTATACTATATATAATAACTGAAATCTTATATCTTTTTACTTGTCAGTTATATTTGCAAACTGTGTCTTTCGTGCATATTAACAGCATTTTCTTCATTTTTTATTGGCCCATTCTGCATACCAATTGTATGTTATATATATATATATATATATATATATATATATATATATATATATATATATATATATATATATATATATATATATATATATATATATATATATATATATGAATCATTTTTTACCCCGACCGGGACTAGAACCTAGGACTTATGATTACTAAGTCAAGGCGCTACCACTACACCACAGAGGGTTAAAAGGAATCCAACCTTATAGCTTATATCTGCTATACTTAGGAATGAACGCATTCTAACTGAATGCCATTATGTTCATATTACAGATTACCCAACCTCACTCGTGGCTTCATTTTAGCATTTAATTCAATTCCCAATCTCATTCGGGCTATGAAATAACCAAATAAGCACATTACATATGTGAAAACATGAATCATTTTTCTTTTTTTTTACCCCGACCGGGACTCGAACCTAGGACTTATGATTACTAAGTCAAGGCGCTACCACTACACCACAGAAGGTTAAAAGGAATCCAACCTTATAGCTTATATCTGCTATACTTAGGAATGAACTCATTCTAACTGAATGCCACCATGTTCATATTACAGATTCCCCAACCTCACTCGTGGCTTCATTTTAGCATTTAATTCAATTCCCAATCTCATTCGGGCCATGAAATAACCAAATAAGCACATTACATATGTCAAAACATGAATCATTTTTTACCCCGACCAAGACTTGAACCTAGGACTTATGATTACTAAGTCAAGGCGCTACCACTACACCATAAAAGGTTAAAAGGAATCCAACCTTATAGTTTATATCTGCTATACTTAGGAATGAACGCATTCTAACTGAATGCCACTATGTTCATATTACAGATTCCCCAACCTCACTCGTGGCTTCATTTTAGCATTTAATTCAATGTAATGTGCTTATTTGGTTATTTCATTGTGGTGTTCTTTCTTTTGGTAGCGTGGTTGGTGATAACATAAGCATCTTCTTTATATTGATTTATTTCTAGGTTAACGCTAATCCTTCAGAGCTCCCATTACTACAGTTCCTGTCACAAACGATTCTAGATTCCTGCCCCCAAGGGGGAGGCTAGCTAAGCTGTGGACGTCACGTCTGCCCCGGACAAGATCTGACCTCTTACTGACTAGGCTCTGTTATTCCCGTGGCGGTTGGTGGATTTCGAGCCCGTCACTGCCATCCGACACTTTTAGGCATCTCTGAAATGCCTTGTGAGGCTATAGGCATCTTTAATTGCCTTACAACACCCCCCACCACCAAACTGAAATATCTCATATTACAGACGAAGCATACATTCTTCTATGTGAGCCTTACAATTTTCTAACTATCATTATTTTACTAAAACGGGGCAAAACTATCTAGAAACTGACTTATGAAACTATTACAATCTCATTCAATTATCTAAACAGAGTGCAGTCATATCAAAATTACTATACAAAAAACTGACAAAGAAAAATCTGTTCTTTATAATAAGCATTGTAATCAAAATCACAAAATCAAACTTAAGTATTCTCAATTGCAACATATTGCTAGAAAGCATTGGCAAAATTAGTTAAGAACAAAGCTAATTAAGCTATTTCATTAATCACACAGTACACAATACATTTAGACGTGATGTATACAAGAACTTTTAAAACAAAGCATTTGTCAAAGTGTGAAAAGTTAAAAACATTCACAATTACAATATATAGCTAATAAGCATTGGCAAAATTACTAAAGAACAAAGCTAAGTAAGCTATTTCATTAATCAAACAGTACACAATACATTTAGACATGATGTATGAAAGAACTTTCAAAACAAAACATTTGTTATGGAGTGAAAAGTTAAAAACATTCACAATTACAATATGTAATTACTATGCAAGGACGAGCTGATATGAGAATTCATTGAACATAATATAAACATATTTGTTTATGATCTTTCTTCACAAAGATCTGCATACCACCTCTCAACCTAAGAACTAAATGAGGAGTGGATTCTTGTGCAAACTCAATGAACACAAAGATTAAATCATGATTCAAAACAATGATAATATTGAAGCAAAACAATGATAATATTTAAGCAGAGAGCAACTTATTATGATTTTTGCAAATTGTACAAATTATCAATGGCACTTATTCTAATAAATTTATATCTAAGGGAGACTCTGAGTTTTTTCCACTTAAAATTATCTTAAAGCTAGGAAAAGAAATGAAAAAAAAAAAATATAACTATTGTCTTTTCACATCGTGGTCAAAGATGGTGGGGACATTTTCTTTCCCATTTTTTTCAGTTCTAATACTTGGGGAAAGTACTTTGCAATTTAACTAATAAGGGATTTTCCATACCCTTTCTTTCTCTTTTCACTAAAGTTAGGACACGTAAGGGGATTCTTTCTTTCCCACTTTTCATTTTTTTTTATTTTTCTGGGATTTTCATTTCCCCAGCCCCCCCAAGGGTTATCATTGCCTAGGACTTGCCATTTCATTCTTCAATTTTCACTCCTCCGCTCGTCGTCTACATTTGCAAGCCCGGGTCTATACACGTATCACGAATCCTCTTCTCTGGATACTGGCAAGACCGGAACCCCTCCCACCCTGCTTCATTCCTTTCTTGAGGTGGCTCTTGAATATAACCACCTCTTTAAATACATGCAGTGCCACAGCGCCTCTCACTTCAGTAGCTGAAAAACACGCTCACACTAAAGTGGATTCTCAGGACGAATATTAGAGCCTAATGTCGCTAATACAAATGTAGAAAGAATACATATGACCTCTGCACACGAACAAAGGCCTTTTGTCTGCATCTGGAGGGTATACTTCGCCTCCCCGCATCTGCAGGCGATTGCAATCTCTCCCATGGGTAAAAGGGATGGGTTTGTAACAATCAAATTTGAAAATTGCAGGTCGGGGCTGCCTGGAAATAGGGTGGTAAGGAAAAGTATGTGTCTACACCATTAGATTATTATTCCAAGATACTTAGGACTTAGCTGAGAAACTGATACATAAAATTACTCTACTATAGATATCAAACAGAAAAGTCATTAAGTGCTGAGAACAGCCACTAAAGAAATATTCTTATTAGCAGTGACTACAGTAACATCAAGCATGAATTCATGATTAAAGATACAAATCATCTGGTTACTGCTGATAGAATTTATTATAATAACAATTATGCAAAGGGCCATGGAGTGATAGCAACAATAACAGTTAACATAATAGTCACAATACTACTCAGGAATAACAGTGCATATGCAATTGAGACTGGCATTTCGAAGTAAGAACAGAGTCTTACACTCATACTTCACAACGATGCTCTTTCTAACACTGTCTCTATTTGAATTCCTGCAGTCATAATATGTATATATATCTGCATATATATATATATATATATATATATATATATATATATATATATATATATATATATATATATATATATATATATATATATATATATATATATATATATATGAATTTAGTTAGAATGCGTTCATTCCTAAGTATAGCAGATATAAGCTATAAGGTTAGATTCCTTTTAACCTTCTGTGGTGTAGTGGTAGCGCCTTGACTTAGTAATCATAAGTCCTAGGTTCGAGTCCCGGTCGGGGTAAAAAAATGATTCATGGTTTCACATATGTAATGTGCTTATTTGGTTATATATATATATATATATATATATATATATATATATATATATATATATATATATATATATATATATATATATATATATATATATATAAATATATATATGGAGCATAAGCATCAACTTCCTGGTTGCCCACTTTGTCACTAGGAGATTTATATATTTTCTAAAACAGTTGCAATATGTGGCAGAAAAACTCATATAATAATCAGTTCTACTGATGTCTTATCAGTATTTATGCAATATCAGCATGCAAAAACTTATCAACTGAAATAAAACTTAGGGCACACTTATCATTTGGCAAATTTGCAAAGAAATCTAAAAAGAATCAACGATCATAATACTCTGTGAACACAGAGAAATAAAATTTTTCAGTATGTAAAGGGTAAAAGGATGAGAGAGAGAGAGAGAGAGAGAGAGAGAGAGAGAGAGAGAGAGAGAGAGAGAGAGAGAGAGAGAAAATATATATATTTTTCTTCAAAATAAACGTATAATTTTCGCTTGTAAGGCCCTTCTTTATGACTTGACTTCCTGCCCAACTATATAAATGGACAGAGCGCAACTGCAATCATTTTCTAACATCTAAAAAGAAAAAACAAAATAACTTAGTGTACAACTGCAGAAACATCAAAGCACAAATCTATTCCTTTCTGTTTAACATTGCAAAGGACTTTACCGAAATGAGAATACACATCCTTGTCTATTATGACAATCTTTTCTCTTTCTATAAATCAGGGGGTTGAGACGAAGCACACATTCGCTATAAGTCAACATACCCCTGATGAAATACTAAAATCATATGTGATAATATCTCTACTACTATCAACAAAATTACTGTTATCTTTCTTAATAAAACACTTAAAAAGACTTAATTATCATTATTTTTAAATTTCAAACTCAACATATAAATTCTGGAAATCTCAATTATCTTAATTAGCTCAATTGTAATTATAAATTTCATGACAATAATAGTAATTAACAATAATTATCTCTAGATAATCTTTTTCAAAACTCTTCAATTATAATAAACAAGAGGGACAAGGATATTAAAGATTTCCTCAACACAAAAAAAACTATATAACAAAAACGGCTCTCTGAAAAAATATAAAAAGTTTGTCTCTGTGTATGCAGTAACAAAATTAAAAATCATATTTCATTTGCAACATTAAAGAATGCATTTTGCTTAAGTTTCATAATCTCTTAAGGAGTTGTACATGAAAAATTAATATATATATATATATATATATATATATAATATATATATATATATATATATATATATATATATATATATATATATATATATATATATATATATATATATATATATATATATATATATATATATATATATATATATATATATATATATATATATATATATTCTTCTACTATATCAAATTTGAATTTTTTCGAGTTACTACTTAACAGAACTACCTCAGGAGACAGGGGGGAGTTATAAATTTTTTTTTCCTTTGCATACTTACAGTCGGGTAGGTACTTAACTAACTTCTTTTTTACTCTCTTTCCTTTTCCTACCCAAAAATACTGCTCAGTATCTGTCTTCTGGCCTTCAACTGGCTAGCTGTTCCTTCCCTGTCTCTTCGGTTTCTGGATCAACTTTGTCTCCTTCAAATACAGGAAACGAGCTGTTTGACATTCTTGTTGTCATTTCTTGTGAATTCACACTCCTTTCTTCATGACCAAGCTGAAATAATTTTGACAAACATTATCATGGCTAAAACTTTCAGTTCTATTTTATCAATCTAACATATCCCTTCGGACAAATAATGTATATACTGCAGCTAGAAGGGAAAATACAGAATCATTCATAGATTCACGCCCATTATCACGTAAGAT
Organism: Halocaridina rubra; assembly: GCA_037179515.1. Classification (NCBI taxonomy): domain Eukaryota; kingdom Metazoa; phylum Arthropoda; class Malacostraca; order Decapoda; family Atyidae; genus Halocaridina; species Halocaridina rubra. The sequence goes on from JAXCGZ010003858.1 coordinate 9,726, forward strand.
CTATCTTGGAATCCTCGGAAATCGAATAATAATCTCATTGGCGAGTAGGGGTTGAAACAAAAATAAAACAAACTTGGCATCTCAACCATATGTGGGCAGGTGGAGAATCTCTTTCTCAAAAATATCCCTCAATAGATATCGCAAAAGCTACATCACCTCCCATAAAAGTACGCTGATATGGCCTGCACAAAGACACGGTGGAGCAGGGGAACAATCCTCGCAGACTCTCCCCATCATGCTTCCCCAACGGTCTTTCCCGCGATTTCACCCATGAGAACAAACCCCCCCATTATACCCCCCTGTCAGTCACACCCATTCTCTCTAGCACTCGACACTTTTAAGACAATCATACCCTTTCTCTCTGTATACTTCCCTTCTACTTACAACGCATTGGTTTCCCTCCCCTACCACTCTGAAGGAGTGGGTGTACGAAATCTCGGTTGGGCCGCGTGGTCACATGACTGCTGCACCAGTCCTAGGTCCCCATCTAGTCCCACTAGGGTGCGTTAATGCTACACAACAACTTTCTTTCCTCTAACACTTGGGCATAAGCTTGTTGGCGGTCTCTCGAGGCGTATCCCTCACGGCTAGTAGACCCCATTCTTTCTCCCCTCTATGCTATGTTAGAGTTACACTGAAAACTCCCCTACCCCAGCACAGCACAAATTCACTCTAGTTTGCTCTTATTTTCGCCTGCATAGCGTGAAATTAAAAACTCGTATCTAAATAATATCACAAATTTTTTCTATTTTTCAAAAAGACAGACATGCTACGCACGTATTGTAATATCAATTTCTTCATAGTAAAGACATTAGAAGAACGATCTGTCATCTCTGTTAAAAAAAATTTCTCGCCAAAATATTACGCCCGCAAAAAAAAAAGAAAAAAAACTTGAAAACAGGTGCAAGGATTTTCTCACTCGATTTCTTACACTTTAAGAAATTAATATAAAAATGATTTTACACGTACAAAAAACCTTTTCAATTACAATCAATACATTTTCCTTCTTAATATTAACTTAGGCATTAATACAAGTAAATTGAACACCCTTCAAATGAATTTTTTCATAACATTATTCAAATAATAACAAAAATGGAGTTTATTACTGCTTATAGCTATTAGTGCAAATTATCCATGTTAGTAATGGGTACAGAAATTCTACTTTTATTAACTTACTAGGGCCACACTCCTCATAGGCGGGTTGGCTGAGTCAAAGCATCTCTACAAGATAAAATGGCAGCATCTGCCGACCTCAATTTCTTTTAATAATGGTCCCATTACTCACTGGATACAGATCACAAGTACTTAGCTACTTTGAGAAACTGCTTGAAGAACATCACGGCCGCAGGCAATGATAGAGGGGGTTCTTCTTTCTTCTGGGCGCAGGAGGTTCCCGCCAAATTCTCCATCTCTCGAGTAAAATCAACGGATCACCATCTTCTTGGTTGGATCTGGCAACATATACTTCTGGCAAGAGCTTTTTCCACTTGAAGCCCCGGTCACACTTTGGCTCACTGTGACGGTGGCATCCATGAAGGCGTTCATTGTACTTTTACAGCTGGGGGCCTTGCCAACACAGGGACGGGGGACAGTGACTGGTTCTGGTAACATGCTGCTGTTGGAGAAGCGGGAGCTCAGACTTTCTCAGCGTCACTCTCTTGCTGGTTGTAAGCGTCTAGAAGTTTCTTCTTCATCACTCGAACATTTCTTCCATAGATGCTATATATTTTTTCTTTTGTATTTTTAATTCTTCTTTCTCTTCTTCGAAGTATCGGCGTGGACTGATCCCGAGCTGTACACCAATGTTGTATGATCACTATTTCACATGAGGGTTATCAACAGGGTGGTATTTTCATCCCACTATTTTACACCAATAATTGTGGTGTTCTTTCTTTTGGTAGCATGGTTGGTGATAACATAAGCATCTTCTTTATATTGATTTATTTCTAGGTTAACACTAATCCTTCAAAGCTCCCATTACTACAGTTCCAGTCATGAATGATTCCAGATTCCCACCCCCAAGGGGGAGGCTAGCTAAGCTGTGGATGACACATCTGCCCAGGACAAGATCTGAACTCTTACTGACTAGGCTTTGTTATTCTTGTGGTGGTTGGTGGATTTCGAGCTCGTCACTGCCATCCAGCACTTTTAGGCATCTCTGAAATGCCTTGTGAGGCTATAAGCATCTTTAATTGCCTTACGACACCTATATATATATATATATATATAAATATAGATATATATATATATATATATATATATATATATATATATATATATATATATATATATATATATATATATATATATATATATATATATATATATATATATATATATATATATATATATATATATATATATATATATATATATATATATATATATATATATATATATATATATATATATATATATATATATATATATATATATACATGCATGCATACATACATACATACATACATACATACATACATACATACATACATACATACATACATACATACATGCATACATACATAAATACATACATACATACATACATTCACACAACAAATCTGTACAAGAAATGTATGACATTTTTTGTGAGAAATATGGGAAGATAGTAGATTGCTGCATACCTGTCACCAAAGTAGGTGTAATTCATGCCAGAGAGAAATGGTTCGATAATGGGTGTAAAAGAGCTAAGGAGTGGAGAGACAAATGCTGGAAAAGGAATAGGAGGAGAAAAAACATAAATGCCTGGCAAACCTACAAAAGAGCAAGAAATGACTACCTAAGTAAAAGGAGAGAGGCACAGAGAGATTATGAGAGGGACATCACCAGGAAGGCTAAGGAAAATCCCAAGCTTTTCCACAGCTTTATCAGAGGAAAAGTGAAGGTAAAAGAACAGGTTTTAAGGCTAAAGAGAGCGGATGGAAGCATCACTGAGACGGATGAAGAGATCTGCAAAGAATTGAACAAGAAGTTTCAGTCAGTATTTACAGTAGAAAATACCCCACCCCCTCAGATTGCAGTGATAGAAGCTCAAGGGCCGGTATTAGAGAACATCAACCTTACAGCCACAGAGGTATGCAAAGCGCTGATGGATTTAGATGTTCATAAAGCTACAGGTCCCGATGACATATCCCCTCATGTGCTTAAAAAATGCGCAAACACAATATCAGTGGCACTAAGTATCATATTTAAGGAGTCACTGGAGTCGGGGGAGATTCCAAGATGCTGGAAACAAGCAAATGTGATACCTATCTTCAAAAAGGGAAGGAGGGATACGGCTCTGAACTATAGACCTGTTTCCTTGACCTGCATAGTTTGCAAAGTTATGGAGAAACTACTAAGGAAACATATCTCTCTTCACTTGGAATCCTTCAACTTTTTGTCAGTGAGGCAACATGGCTTCAGAGAAGGTAGATCAACAGTAACAAACTTATTAGAATTTTATGATGAGGTAAGCCAAATCTTACAGGAAAGAGAGGGCTGGGCAGATTGCATATTCCTAGACTTCCAGAAAGCGTTTGACACTGTTCCACATGGGAGACTTATTAGGAAGCTGCAATCAATGGCTAGAATAGGTGGAAATGTTTTGGAATGGATAAAAACTTACTTAGAAGGAAGGGAACAGAGGGTTAGAGTAAGACACTCAGTGTCTGAATGGAGAAGAGTTAGTAGTGGAGTTCCACAGGGTTCAGTTTTAGGGCCACTTTTGTTCCTTGTACATGTAAATGACCTACCAGAGTCTGTAAATTCATTCATGAATATGTTTGCAGATGATGCAAAGATTGTGAAGAAAGTAAAAAACGAGAACAATGGTAGAGACCTTCAGGAGGATCTAAATAATCTGCATGAGTGGTCAGAAAAGTGGCTAATGAAATTCAATACTTCAAAATGTAAGGTAATGAGAATGGGTACAAGTGCAAGAAGGCCCAAGCTTGACTACTCGGTGGCTGGAGTACAACTTCAAGAGACAGAAAATGAGAGAGATCTAGGAGTAAACATACTGGCATTTTTGTCTCCATAAATACATATAAATGGCATAGTAAGGGCAGCATATGCATTCTTATAAAATGTAAGGGTAGCCTTCAGGCACATGGACAAGGAAATGTTCAGAAATATTTATGTAACCTATGTGAGGCCAAAACTGGAATATGCAGCCCCCTTTTGGAATCCGCACTTGAAAAAGCACATAGCTAAGCTTGAAAAAGTTCAAAGACATGCCACGAAACTGGTGCCAGAAATACGCAATCTCAGTTATGATGAGAGGCTGAGGGAATTAGACTTGCCATCACTCGAAGCTAGAAGAATGAGGGGGGATATGGTGACAGTCTTTAAATTCCTTCATTTTTATGATAGAGTGGATAGGGATCGATATTTTGCTATGGCTGGCTCTAGAACTAGAGGTCATAGTTTGAAGCTTCGTAAGAAAACTTCTTCGCAGGATGTAAGGAAATACTTTTTCAGTGTAAGAGTAGTTGATAATTGGAATTCGCTAAGCGAGGAGGTAGTTAATGCTATCTCAATCCATAGTTTTAAGGACAGGTATGATAAGTATCACAAAGTATAAAATGGAACCGATCAGGAGACGGGAAGATACGAGCTTTGGGCTCTTTCCCGTAAACACAATTAGGTAATCACAATTAGGTAATCACATACACACACACACATACTTACATACATACATACATACATACATACATACAAACATATATATATATATATATATATATATATATATATATATATATATATATATATATATATATATATATATATATATATATATATATATATATATATATATATATATATATATATATATATATATATATATATATATATATATATATATATATATATATATTCTATCTATCTACCTTGGCTGTTTCCCCCTTTAATTGGGGGGTGGCCGACATCAAAAAAAGAAAACAATAAGGGGATTACTTTGCTCTATGGGCAATGACGAGGGAGCTAGCGACAGTTCAGATGGCACTACTGGAGTGCCACAGCCCATCCTCCCGGCTTTTCCACAACCTGTGTCGCTTCACAACTGCCAACTCCCCTACTGCCCCTACCACATGGCTACCTCTGTAAGATGCAGCACCGTGGTAACAGCAGATACCCATTAGAGCTGCGTCACAATCACTCGCCACTCATTCCTATTCCTAGCACGCTCGCTTGCTTGCCTCACATCCATCCTCCTATCATTCAGATCTCTCCTTACTCCATCCATCCACCAAAACCTAGGCCTCCCTCTAGCATTTCTCCCATCAACTCTCGCATTCATCACCTTTTTCAGCAGTCTTTCACCATCCATCCTTTCCACATGGTCAAACCATCTCAGAACATTCATATCTACTCTGCCTGCAGTTTCTCTCCTCACACCCGTTCTTGCTCTCACCACTTCATTCCTAACCCTATCCAACCGAGATACACCAATCATACTCCTTAGGCATTTCATCTCAAACACATTTAGTTTCCATCTCTCACTTACTTTCATACCCCATAACTCTGATCCATACATCACAGTTGGCAAAACCTCTTTCTCATGCAAAACTTTCTTAACATTAATTTCCAACCCTCTATTCATCACTCCTTTCAACGCACCCAACACTCTACATCCTTCATTCACTCTGTGACACACATCTGCTTCCACTCCACCATTTGCAGCTATAACCGAGCCTAAATACTTAAACTGATCAACTTCCTCACGTGTCTCTCTATTCAACATAACATTCAATCCAGCACCATCCTCATTTTTTTACACCTCATAACCTTACTTTTTCCCACATTCACTCACATCTTCCTTCTCTCACACACCATTCCAAATTGCGACACTAACTGACACAGCTTCTCCTTTGAATCTGCCACCACCGCAGTATCATCTGCAAACAGCAACTGATTCAGCTCCCACTAGTTATCACCCCCATCTACCATTCTCAAACCTCGACCACGCACTCGCTCATTCACCTCTCTTACAACTCCATCAACATACAAATTGAACAGCCATGGTGACATCACACCTCCCTGTCTCAGTCCCACACTCACTGGAAACTACTCACTCACTTCATTCCCTACCCTAACACAAGCCCTACTGCCCTCATACAAACTATTCACTGCATGCAAAAATTTACCATTAATTCCATATAATCTCAAAACATTCCACATTGCTTCTCCATCAACTCTATCATACACTTTCTCCAGATCCAAAAATGCAAAATACACATCCTTACTCTTTGCTAAATATTTCTCACATAACTGCCTAACCATAAAATTCTGATCTATGCAACCTCTACCTCTTCTAATTTTCTGTCTTATCCCTAATCCTATTAACCAGTATCCTACCATACACTTTTCCTACCACACTCAACAAACTTATACATCTAAAATTACTGCATTCATACATATCTCCCTTACCTTTGTATAGGGGCACTATACAAGCAATTACCCATTCCACTGGCACTATTGACAACATAAAGCATATATTAAACACTCCCACTAACCATTCCTATGCAGTCACACCCTCTTCTTTCAACATCTCCGCTCTCACACCATCCACTCCAGATGCTTTACCTGCTTTTGCTTCATACAATGCCTTTTTCACCTCCTCTCTTGTAATCTCTCTCTCATTTTCATCTCCCATTACTGGTACTTGAACACCCCCCACTGTCACTATAGCTGCCTCTATATCTTCCTAAACATTCAGCAACCACTCAAAATATTCTGCCCATCTTTTCCTTGCATCGTTCCCTCTTAACATCTGTCCATTCACGTCTTTCACTGTCTCTTCCATCCTCGATCCACCCTTCCTTGCTTTCTTCACTTCTTTCAAAAACTTCTTTTTATTATCCTCATATGACCTACTAAATTCCTGTCCCACCTAACATTTGCCAACCTCTTCTCTTCCTCTACCTTCCGCTTGGTTTCCAGATTTTTCTCCCTATATCTTTCATACTTCTCCCTACTTTTACACTGCAGCCATTCTTCCAAAGCCCTCTTTTTCTCTCCCACCTTCATTTTCACCCCTTCATTCAACCACTCGCTGCCCCTCCTCATGCCACCTCCAACAAACCTCTTTCTACACACATCACTTGCATTTCCCACAAAGCATTCTTTCATCAACCCCCATTCCTCCTGTAACTCCCCAACTTCTCTTTCTTTCACTCTCTCATATGCCGCTTTCAACCTGTACTGATATTCCTGTCTCTTCTCTGGCTTTTTCAACTCCTCCACCTTCACCATTTCCCTTCTACATCCCCCCACTCTATTTCCCCACTCTTTTGCTACTACCACTTTTGTTTCAACTAAACAATGATCAGACATCCCAGCAGCCACACCCCTAAATGCATGCACATCTTTCACTCTACCAATCATGCTCTTTGCTACCAACACATAATCCATCAATGCTCTTTCTTTCATTCTTCCATTTGCCACTCTCATCCATGTATACTTATTTATTAACTTCTTCTTGAAAAAGCTATTACCTATCACCAACTCTTGCTCCACACACATATCTAACAGTCTCTCGCCACTCTCATTCCCACCTGGTACCACATACTTTCCTACAACACCTTCTACCTCTCCATCACCCACTCTGGCATTCAAGTCACCCAACACAGCTACATAGTTCCTTCTACTCAGACCATCCACAAACCTAGTTAACTCATTCTAGAATTCATCCCGCTCTTCCTCACTTCTCTCACATCCTGGCCCATACGCACTAACAAAAGCCCAACATTCCCTACCTGTCCGAGCCCTCACCCACATCAGCCTAGATGTCACTTCTTTCCATTCCACTACCTTATTTACCATCCATTCACTCAGCAATAATGCCACATCTTCTTTCGCTCTCCCCCTTTCAACCCCAGACACCCTACCTGTCACATCACCAAATGCAACTTCTCCTTTTCCTTTCATCTTCGTCTCACACAATGCCAATTCATCCAGCCTCCTCCTACCAAACATATATCCAATATCACATCTTTTGCTCTCTATCGTACTACAACCACGCACATTTAGACACCCCAAAACTAGAGTTTGGGGAGAAGTTATTCTCCCCTCTACTCCCCTTCTTCTTTGACGTCTTGCAGAAGGTTAATACAAGGGGGGGATTTCTAGTCCTCTCGCCCCGTTCACTTGTAGTCGCCTCTTACGACATGCAGGGAATACGTTGAGGCCATTCTTTGATATATATATATATATATATATATATATATATATATATATATATATATATATATATATATATATATATATATATATATATATATATATATATATATATATATATATATATATATATATATATATATATATATATATATATATATATATATATATATATATATATATATATATATATATATATATATATATATATATATATATATATATATATATATATATATATATATATATATATATATATATATATATATATATATATATATATATATATATAATTGTATAAGTTTTTATTATAGATTCATTTGCATTTAGATTTTTAAATGTATATTTTGACTGCTAATTCCTCTTGTAGCCTCCTGGCTATTACAGTTGTAACGGCCTGGCCTCGCATTTGCGATGTCGACGGGTCAAGCCACGTCCAGGCAAGAGAGTTTAAGCTGTTTACTGGGGAGGTTATTGCTGTGGTTGGGCACCACAGCGGAGGGTTGGGGCCTGTGCCGGCTGACGCCCACCCTATGGGTCTTCCATGACCCGTTCCACCCATCCGTGGGTGGAGAATCTATTAAAAAAATTTCCTCGTGTTGAGAGTTCATTCTATATTCTAACCTAATGGCATTGAAACTTTTGAACTGTATACTATATGTGAAAGTTTTCTCTTGTCACAGATCAATTCTGTATTCTGGTTGTTACAAATTCATTCTGTATTCTTATCCACGGGTTTCAGACTAACTGTATATTGTACCATCGCCCTTCCTCTCAATCTCAAAACGGAATCGAAAATCGGGGTTCGGTCAGGAATCGTCCTGATTTTATCTTTATAAATCAGTATAATCCCCCAGGCTGCATCATGCTCTTATCTTTAAAAACCTGATCTTATCTTTACAATAACTCCCTAATGTGCATCACACACCACTTTCAAGTCTTCATCAATTGAATAAAAGCTGACATTTTTTATAATGAAATGAAGGCTTCGCAGAAGTCCTCACCAAAATTTTCAGAATAAGACCTCTCCGTTTAACTCCTGCTGCCACTGATGCACTCACTGATGACCTTTTGCTCTGCTTCTCCTCGCCTCTCCATGTCGCCTTGCCTTGGCTTTCCACACCGTCTACTTTGCCACAAGCTGGCCCTACAAGAAAATGCCCAATGAACCCAAGCAGGTCAGCCTGCACTTCATGCTGGCTCCTGCATCTCCCAACACCAGTTAGAGCTGCCCTTCTGGGTACCAATGACATGATGAAGATGCCCTTGTTTCCAAGGTTGATCCCTACTAGGAACGTGGGTGATCTGCTTCCGGACCCAATGGCCAACTAAGGCATGCGCCATCTGACTCTGAAGTCCTAGCAATGTCTTCCTGCTTGTTAGGCTGGCTTGTGTGCCTTTCAATACCAGTTAGAGCCGATTCTTCGAATGCCAATGAGATGGAGACAGATGCCTTCATCTTCATGGCCATCCCCCTACTAAAGACATAAATGGGCAACAATGGATTATGTGCCCTCAATCCAGAGGTCTCGGCAGTGTCTTTTTGCCAGCCAGGTTGGCTCTTGTGCCTCCCAACACCCACTGGGGTCTCCTTTCAGGATGCCAATGAAATAGAGACAGGTTCTCTTGTCTCCAAGATCGACCTCCTACTAAATGCATAAACGGCCTCCTGCTTGACCCAGGAGCCAACCAAGGCGAGCTTCTCATGCAATTCGAAGGTCTCATCAGGTCTTCATTCCCCATACCAAAGACTGTCAAACAATTACAGACTTCAACAGGATGGCACACTATTACTACTGGTCCCTCCCCGAAATTGCCAAAACCACGGCCCCTTTCTACAATTCAATCTCGGGAAAACTGTAGAAATTAGTCCAGGTGACCCTCAACGCTGTGCTTTTGAACAAGTAAGATAGCTCATGTGTAAATGACGACACTGACCTTTCCAGACCCTAATGCTCCATGCTCACTCTCTATGGATGTAGACAACAAACCTGTGAACATGTCCCCATGTACAGTTATTTAAATAAAAAAAAACCTATGGGTACAGACTTCATCACACATTACTGCTTACTCATGAACATCAACAAATGCCTGGTCAACAACAACAAAATAATTCACCGCCACACACAGATGCATAGATCATGTCCACATAATCCAAATGCATAGGCAAATTCATACCCAGCCAAAAAGCTTTCACCCCAAAATCGTCATCCATAACCCAGCTGGATCACCCATGAATTGTGTACTTCAAATCTTATTTTCTATGCTGTATATTGCACAAGTCAAGTGTATATACAGTGTACTGATGTTATCTTTATAATCCTGATCTTATCTTTATAATAACCTCACAGGGTGCATCACATACAACTTTTCAGAAGTTTCATCAAAGTCTTCGAAAGGCGACCTCTTCGATTTTACTTCTATTGCTGTTGACTCGGACAATATATTGACGGCAACTTTTTTCTTGCTACAAGACCTTATTGTATTCCAAAAACTGTACATGTTATCTCTCTTTGTTACAGGTTTATTTTGTATTTCAACACCATATATATTAACTGTAATTTCTTTTGTTTTTTGTTACAGGTCCATTCCGTATTCCAACAAACGGGCTTCAAGCGAGTCAAGAGGGGTTACAAACCTCTAAAGGTTGAGAACCTGGTACCTCTTCAGACCATTCAAAGCCACCAAGACCCTACAGATCCTTATTTTAATTACCAGTGGTACCTGGTAAGTATATTAAAAATTATATAAACATTGCAGGATTTTTTGTAATATACTCATATGTAATATATTTTTATTTCTTTTATATTTTCTTAATTCTTTGTGACTGTGAGAGAGAGAGAGAGAGAGAGAGAGAGAGAGAGAGAGAGAGAGAGAGAGAGAGAGAGAGAGAGAGTATGTGTGCATATATCCTTTTCTAGGTTGGGTTGTAGATTTTTTGAATGTGGACGGCGCTAAATTCCGCATAGTAATAATAATAATAATAATAATAATAATAATAATAATAATAATAATAATAATAATAATAATAATAATAATAATAATAATAATAATAATAATAATAATAATAATAACAATAATAATAATAATATGAAGCAAATGTAATATTATTACGCATTTCTAAATGTCTTCCAATAATCTCCCTTCATTGTCGGGAACCGAACCTACGAACTCGAGTTTGGAGCAATACAGCTTAGTCCACAAGACAACAGAGGCTGTGATCTAGTGAACTAAGCTCTGCTCCTCTAAACTATAGTTCACAGGTACGGTTCCCGACAAGGAAGGGAGATTATTTGAAAATTTTAATATTATTATTATTATTATTATTAATATAATTATAATTATTATTATTATTATTATTATTATTATTATTATTATTATTATTATTATTATTATTATTATTATTATTATTATTATTGTTCTTATTATTATTGTTATTTTTATTATAATTATTATTATTATTATTATTATTATTATTATTATTATTATTATTATTATTATTATTATTATTATTATTATTATTATTATTGTTGATGTTGTTTTTATTGCCATTATTGTTAAGAACTAATTTCGTGGCATATACAAAAGATCCACTATTAATTAATTATATTGTACGTTTCGGCTCCACAACAAAGGGAGGGTTTCATAATTCCGAATTGGAGATTTCTAACCTGGACACATATATTAAACTATTTATCAACAAACAACGATAAACAATATGTACCAATGAATGAGATTAAACAAATATGTGCGAATGAAAGCATAGGTCTTTTTTTTTTTTTATTTGTATATATTATTTATTGTAACTTTATTATATGAATTTTTATTTTTTTCCTCAGTTTATATATATATATATATATATATATATATATATATATATATATATATATATATATATATATATATATATATATATATATATATATAATGTATTCTGTTGTATTTGCATTGTTAAATATGTTGATTTCCCTATGCAAGAAGTTTGATAATGATTGGATGTTATGGAGACGAAACGTTATATAAAATTAAGATGAATGTGCATTGTTGGCTCCTTCTTATGCTCCACTACATTAATACTCTTCTATTCCCTGCCCAATCCTCAGTTACAGCTATTATCTATATTGTCATTATCATTATTATTATTATTATTATTATTATTATTATTATTATTATTATTATTATTATTATTATTATTATTATTATTATTATTATTATTATTATTATTATTATAACTATTATTATTATTATTATTATTATTATTATTATTATTATTATTATTATTATTATTATTATTTTTATTATTTTTATTATTATTATTAAGATTATTTAATAATAATAATAATAATAACAATAATAATAATAATAATAATAATAATAATAATAATAATAATAATAATAATAATATTTTTATTATTATTATTATTATTATTATTATTATTATTATTATTATTATTATTATTATTATTATCATTATTATCATTATTATTATTATTATTATTATTATTATTATTATTATTATTATTATTATTATTATCATTATTACTATTACTACTACTATTGCTACTGTAAAATGGATAATTTTGCCCTTTACGAAGTCTGAGCTTTTTAAAGATACTGTTTAACTATGGACTCCACACATTTCATAACTTATACATTGACCTAACTGCTAACTCAGCAGGCTCAATGAGTACACCATTAGCTGTGCGAGGTCAGAGGTGGCACAGTACATTTCGTGGCTCAGGGTTTGTTGACTCTCTCCGCATGGTTGATGCAAGCATACGAACAGTTGTGGGGGGGAGGGGGAGGACAGTGATTGCGCAGTGTCCTTAACATGATTTTTGCGGCGATAGATAAGGGTCGAAATTCACATGCTGCACACCTCTTAGAGCACAAACAATAAGAAGAAGAAGAAGAAGAAAATCTTTAAACAACGTTTACACATAAATGCAAATATAAAGCAGAAAATAAAAATATTAAATGAGGACAAAAAAAAGAGAAATAAATACGATAAGGCGAAACAAATAGGGATTAAAAAGGAATTAGAGATGTGACACTGAATGTCGAAGGGAGATAATAAAACATGATATGTCAAAGAAAGGGAATGGAAATTTGGTAAATGTAAGGGAAGAGCGAATGATATTAATAATAATAATAATAATAATAATAATAATAATAATAATAATAATAATAATAATAATAATAATAATAATAATAATAATATTGTTATTATTATTATTGTAATTATTATTATCATTAATATTATTATTATTATTATTATTATTATTATTATTATTATTATTATTATTATTATTATTATTATTATTATTTTTATTATTATTATTATTGGTGTTGCTGTTATTATTATAGTGTTAATAATAATAATAATAATAATAATAATAATAATAATAATAATAATAATAATAATAATAATAATAATAATAATAATAATAATAATAATAATAATAATAATAATAATAATAATTTTACTGTTATAGTGAAAGTAGACTAATACAAAAATAATCCGTGTAAAACAATCCTTTGTTAAGGAAATTGCAGAAGGGAGGTAGACCACACCATAATCCAATAAGAGAGAGAGAGAGAGAGAGAGAGAGAGAGAGAGAGAGAGAGAGAGAGAGAGAGAGAGAGAGAGGAGAGAGAGAGAGAGAGAGAGAGAGAGAGAGAGAAGCTTCTCTCAATTACTATATAATTTGCCCCTTAAACAGATGACCTGTAGCTCAATTCAGATCCTTTCTCGGGCGTGTAATCCTCTGCTCTTATTTTGCAATTCCTTTGGGTTTTTTTATTCATTTTTTTCTATATATAACAGCATAACACTTATTCATCTACTGAATTATTGTTATTTCTTTTTTTAATATTACAAATATTATTATAATACGAATAACGGTAATTATTATTAGTATCATTATTATTATCATTATTATTATTATTATTATTATTATTATTATTATTATTATTATTATTATTATTATTATTATTATTATCATTATTATTATTATTATTATTATTATTATTATTATTATTTTATTATTATAATCATTATTGATATTATTATTATTTTTAGTAGTAGTAGTAGTAGTAGTAGTAGTAAGCATAAGTAGTGCAACGGTATATATATATATATATATATATATATATATATATATATATATATATATATATATATATATATATATATATATATATATATATATATATATATATATATATATATATTTGTGTGTGATTACCTAATTGTGATTACCTAGTTGTGTTTACGGGAAAGAGCCCAAAGCTCGTATCTTCCCGTCTCCAGATCGGTTCCATTTTAGACTTAGTGATACTTATCATACCTGTCCTTAAAACTATGGATTGAGATAGCATTAACCACCTCCTCGCTTAGCCAATTCCAATTATCAACTACTCTTACACTGAAAAAGTATTTCCTTACATCCTGCAAACAAGTTTTCTTACGAAGCTTCAAACTATGACCTCTAGTTCTAGAGCCTAAAATATCCACTCCATCATAACCATGAAGGAATTTAAAGACTGTCACCATATCCCCCCTCACTCTTCTAGCTTCGAGTGATGGTAAGTCTAATTCCCTCAGCCTCTCATCATAACTCAGATTGCGTATTTCTGGCACCAGTTTCGTGGCATGTCTTTGAACTTTTTCAAGCTTAGCTATGTGCTTTTTCAAGTGCGGATTCCAAAAGGGGGCTGCATATTCGAGTTTTGGCCTCACATAAGTTACATATATATTTCTGAACATTTCCTTGTCCATGTGCCTGAAGGCTACCCTTACATTTGATAAGAATGCATATGCTGCCCTTACTATGCCATTTATATGTATTTCTGGAGACAAATCTGCCAGTATGTTTACTCCTAGATCTCTCTCATTTTCTGTCTCTTGAAGTTGTACTCCAGCCACCGAGTAGTCAAGCTTGGGCCTTCTTGCACTTGTACCCATTCTCATTACCTTACATTTTGAAGTATTGAATTTCATTAGCCACTTTTCTGACCACTCATGCAGATTATTTAGATCCTCCTGAAGTTCTCTACCATTGTTCTCGTTTTTTACTTTCTTCACAATCTTTGCATCATCTGCAAACATATTCATGAATGAATTTACACACTCTGGTAGGTCATTTACATATACAAGGAACAAAAGTGGCCCTAAAACTGAACCCTGTGGAACTCCACTACTAACTCTTCTCCATTCAGGCACTGGGTGTCTTACTCTAACCCTCTGTTCCCTTCCTTCTAAGTAAGTTTTTATCCATTCCAAAACATTTCCACCTATTCTAGCCATTGATTGCAGCTTCCTAATAAGTCTCCCATGTGGAACAGTGTCAAACGCTTTCTGGAAGTCTAGGAATATGCAATCTGCCCAGCCCTCTCTTTCCTGTAAGATTTGGCTTACCTCATCATAAAATTCTAATAAGTTTGTTACTGTTGATCTACCTTCTCTGAAGCCATGTTGCCTCACTGACAAAAAGTTGAAGGATTCCAAGTGAAGAGAGATATGTTTCCTTAGTAGTTTCTCCATAACTTTGCAAACTATGCTGGTCAATGAAACTGGTCTATAGTTCAGAGCCGTATCCCTCCTTCCCTTTTTGAAGATAGGTATCACATTTGCTTGTTTCCAGCATCTTGGAATCTCCCCCGACTACAGTGACTCCTTAAATATGATACTTAGTGCCACTGATATTGTGTTTGCGCATTTTTTAAGCATATGAGGGGATATGTCATCAGGACCTGTAGCTTTATGAACATCTAAATCCATCAGCGCTTTGCATACCTCTGTGGCTGTAAGGTTGATGTTCTCTAATACCGGCCCTTGAGCTTCTATCACTGCAATCTGAAGGGGTGGGGTATTTTCTACTGTGAATACTGACTGAAACTCCTTGTTCAATTCTTTGCAGATCTCTTCATCCGTCTCAGTGATGCTTCCATCCACTCTCTTTAGCCTTAAAACCTGTTCTTTTACCTTCAGTTCTCCTCTGATAAAGCTGTGGAAAAGCTTGGGATTTTCTTTAGCCTTCCTGGTGATGTCCCTCTCATAGTCTCTCTCTGCCTCTCTCCTTTTACTTAGGTAGTCATTTCTTGCTCTTTTGTAGGTTTGCCAGGCATTTATGTTTTTTCTCCTCCTATACCTTTTCCAGCATTTGTCTCTCCACTCCTTAGCTCTTTTACACCCATTATTGAACCATTTCTCTCTGGCATGAATTACACCTACTTTGGTGACAGGTATGCAGCAATCTACTATCTTCCCATATTTCCCACAAAAGATGTCATACATTTCTTGTACAGATTTGTTGTAAAATAAGGTTCTCCAGTCAATAACTGCAAAAAGCTCATTCATTTTTATGTAATCTCCTTTCGGATAGTTCCTCCTCATGTCCTCAGTGCCTCTACTCTCAGGAAGAATATCTTCAATGATATACTCCATCAACAACACACAGTGGTCACTCTTTCCAATTGGTGGTTCATACTCAATATTTTCAATATCCAACACATTATCTGTGAACACTAGATCAAGTAGCGATGGCTCATCCCCACCCCTGGCCCTTGTTGGTTCCATTACATGTTGGTGTAGGAAATTCCCTTGTACGCAATCTAGGAATCTTGCCCCGAATGAGTCCTCACCACTGTGTGGGTCAAAATTTATCCAATCTATCTCTTTATGATTAAAGTCTCCCATAATCAAAATCCTACATTTTTTTTCCCGTGCCATGTTAACAACTGAGTTTATGACTTCAATAGTACCTATATGACTTTCCTCATAAACTTCAAGCCTATTTTGGTTCCTTGGTGGGTTGTATACAACAGTTATTATAATGCTCTCTGACCCAGTATTTATGCGAGCAACAAGAAATTCCTTAAACTCACTTTCTATAGCCAAGTTTATTTCTTCAACTTGAATCCTTTCACTTATGAGCAGTGCTATCCCTCCACCAGTCCTCTCAGATCTTTCAACCCTTAGTATTCTGAAGCCCTTAGGAAATACTGTGACACTGTTTATGTCCTCACTCAACTTAGTCTCTGTAATTGCTACTATATCTGCCTTACTGTTGTGAATCCTATCTTTTAATTCTACTGCCTTACCAGCTAATCCATCAGCATTTGTGTATAACAATCTTAATGAGGCCCCATCCCCTGATCTTCTGTCATTATCTTCTTTATCTCCCCTTTGTCTGGAAGAACTCTGTAACGAAAATTTTTCTTCTGTTCTTCATTTCTTTCATCATTTAACCTTCTTGCCTCTTGCAACAAGTTTTTGATCTTTCCCATCTCTTCCTGTGTTCTGTATCGTCTAATGAACACTTCTTTGAATTCTTGAAGGTCTTTTAGACTTTTTTTTCTCAACAATATTTCCCTACATGTTTCCCCTCTCTCAAAGGTTACTTTTGTTGGTCTCGGCTTTCCTTCCCTCGAATATTTACCTAGTTGGTGTATGTTTACAATATCCTCAGGATCACAAACTACTCCCAGCTTTCTTATCAGGTCTAGAACCCTAGCTTTATTTTCTTCAAGTCTCCCCTGCCATGTTGGCTCCTGGGATTCACTTATGCCTGAGATTACCACTGTCTTCTCCTTATCAAGTGCCTGTCTGATGAGTGGGTTTGCCCTTTCCATCACAACGTCTTTCATTTTTTCGATTACTGTCTCTTTATAGTCAACTGTTTGTATGTTTTCCAGTGCCACCACCTTTACAGCCTCTTTTACTGCCACATTCCCCTTTAGTGCATCAGCAAAGGAAGTTTTCATGGCATCATTTTCCATATTCAGCTCCTGGAACTCTTTTCTGAACTGTTCAATGTTTTCCTTAATCTGGACATTCCAAGCAGCAATCTCGTCTCTCTCAGAAGAGAGCAGTGAACTAACATCTAATTCCTTTAGGTTGTCATTCAGCTGTTTGTTTGTATCTTCTTGTTTAGAAATTCTAGATTCTAGTTGACTCTTTCCCCCTTCCAGCTTCTTTATTCTTTTTTCTAGTTCCTTTCTCTCCTGCCCTTGTGCTTTATTTGCTTCCTCCAAAGATCTTATTTGCTCTCTGAGTGTTTCATTCTCTTTCATTTCTCCATTCATATTCTGAATTTTTTCACCAAGGCTTATAACCATTGCCTCTAAATTCTTGATTTTCTGTTTAAGTCCCCTAATGGCTACCCCTCCTACTGACACATGGATGGGAGAAGTTTGGGACAGAGATGGCGTCATTTTTATGTTCTCCCTCTCAAAAAAAAAAAAAAAGTGTGTGTGTGTGTGTATGTGTGTGTGTGTGTGTGTGTGTGTGTGTGTGTGTGTGTGTGTGTGTGTGTGTGTGTGTGTGTGTGTGTGTGTGTGTGTGATTACCTAATTGTGTTTACGGGAAAGAGCCCAAAGCTTGTATCTTCCCGTCTCCTGATCGGTTCCATTTTGTACTTAGTGATACCTATCAGTCCTGTCCTTAAAACTATGGATTGAGATAGCATTAACTACCTCCTCGCTTAGCTAATTCCAATTATCAACTGCTCTTACATTGAAAAAGTATTCCCTTACATCCTGCAAAGAAGTTTTCTTACGAAGCTTCAAACTATGACCTCTAGTTCTGGAGCCTGCCATATCAAAATATCGATCTCTATCCACTCTATCATAAAAATGAAGGAATTTAAAGACTCTCACCATATCCCCCCCCTCAATCCTCTAGCTTCGAGTGATGGTAAGTCTAATTCCCTCAGCCTCTCATCATAACTGAGATTACGTAATTCTGGCACCAGTTTCGTGGCATGTCTTTGAACTTTTTCAAGCTTAGCTATGTGCTTTTTCAAGTGCGGATGCCAAAAGGGGGCTGCATATTCGAGTTTTGGCCTCACATAGGTTACATAAATATTTCTGAACATTTCCTTGTCCATGTGCCTGAAGGCTACCCTTACATTTGATAAGAATGCATATGCTGCCCTTACTATGCTGCTTACATGTATTTCTGGAGACAAATCTGCCAGTATGTTTACTCCTAGATCTCTCTCATTTTCTGTCTCTTGAAGTTGTACTCCAGCCACCGAGTATTCAAGCTTGGACCTTCTTGCACTTGTACCCATTCTCATTACCTTACATTTTGAAGTATTGAATTTCATTAGCCACTTTTCTGATCACTCATGCAGACTATTTAGATCTTTCTGAAGTTCTCTACCATTGTTCTCATTTCCTACTTTCTTCACAATCTTTGCATCATCTGCAAACATATTCATGAATGAATTTACAGACTCTGGTAGGCCATTTACATATACAAGGAACAAAAGTGGCCCTAAATCTGAACCCTGTGGAACTCCACTACTAACCCTTCTCCATTCAGACACTGCGTGTCTTACTCTAACCCTCTGTTCCCTTCCTTCTAAGTAAGTTTTTATCCATTCCTAGACATTTTCACCTATTCTAGCCATTGCTTGCAGCTTCCTAATAAGTCTTCCATGTGGAACAGTGTCAAACCTTTCTGGAAGTCTAGGAATATGCAATCTGCCCACCCCTCTCTTTCCTGTAAGATTTGGCTTACCTCATCATAAAATTCTAATATGTTTGTGACTGTTGCTCTACCTTCTCTGAAGCCATATTACCTCGCTGACAAAAAGTTGAAAGGTTACAAATGAAGAGAGATATGTTTCCTTAGTAGTTTAGTAGTTTCTCCATAACTATGCAAACTATGCTGGTCAAGGAAACTGGTCTATAGTTCAGAGCTATATCCCTTCTTCCCTTTTTGAAGATAGGTATCACGTTTGCTTATTTCCAACATCTTGGAATCTCCCCTGACTCCAGTGACTTTATAAATATGATACTTAGTGCCACTGATATTGTGTTTGCGCATTTTTTAAGCACATGAGGGGATATGTCATCAGGACCTGTAGCTTTATGAACATCTAAATCCATCAGCACTTTGCATACCTCTGTGGCTGTAAGGTTGATGTTCTCTAATACCGGCCCTTGAGCTTCTATCACTGCAATCTGAGGGGGTGGGGTATTTTCTACTGTAAATACTGACTGAAACTCCTTGTTCAACTCTTTGCAGATCTCTTCATCCGTCTCAGTGATGCTTCCATCCGCTTTCTTTAGCCTTAAAACCTGTTCTTTTACCTTCAGTTTTCCTCTGACAAAGCTGTGGAAAAGCTTGGGATTTTCTTTAGCCTTCCTGGTGATGTCCCTCTCATAGTCTCTCTCTGCTTCTCTTCTTTTACTTAGGTAGTCATTTCTTGCTCTTTTGTAGGTTTGCTAGGCATTTACGTTTTTTCTCCTCCTATACCTTTTCCAGCATTTGTCTCTCCACTCCTTAGCTCTTTTACACCCATTATCGAACCATTTCTCTCTGGCATGAATTACACCTACTTTGGTGACAGGTATGCAGCAATCTACTATCTTCCCATATTTCTCACAAAAGATGTCATTCATTTCTTGTACAGATTTGTTGTAAAATAAAGTTCTCCAGTCAATATCTGCAAAAAGCTCATTCATTTTGATGTAATCTCCTTTCCGATACTTCCTCCTCATGTCCTCAGTGCCTCTACTCTCAGGAAGAATATCTTCAATGATATACTCCATCAACAACACACAGTGGTCACTCTTTCCAATTGGTGGTTCATACTCAATTTTTTCAATATCCAACACATTATCTGTGAACACTAGATCAAGTAGTGATGGCTCATCCCCACCCCTGGCCCTTGTTGGTTCCATTACATGTTGGTGTAGGAAATTCCCTTGTACGCAGTCTAGGAATCTTGCCCCGAATGAGTCCTCACCACTGTGTGGGTCAAGATTTATGCAATCTATCTCTTTATGATTAAAGTCTCCCATAATCAAAATCCTGCATTTTTTTTCCCGTGCCATGTTAACAACTGAGTTTATGACTTCAATAGTACCTATATAACTTTCCTCATAAACTTCAAGCATATTTTGGTTCCTTGGTGGGTTGTATACAACAGTCATTATAATGCTCTCTGACCCAGTGTGTGTGTGTGCTTGTGTGTGTGTGTGTGCTTGTGTGTGTGTGTGTACACACACGCACACTCACACACAGTCTTTAAATTCCTTCATGGTTATGATAGAGTGGATAGGGATCGATATTTTGATATGGCTGGCTCTAGAACTAGAGGTCATAGTTTGAAGCTTCGTAAGAAAACTTCTTTGCAGGATGTAAGGAAATACTTTTTCAGTGTAAGAGCAGTTGATAATTGGAATTCGCTAAGCGAGGAGGTAGTTAATGCTATCTCAATCCATAGTTTTAAGGACAGTTATGATAAGTATCACTAAGTATAAAATGGAACCGATGAGGAGACGGGAAGATACGAGGTTTGGGCTCTTTCCCGTAAACACAATTAGGTAATCACAATTAGGTAATCACATACACAAGTAATATAAGTATCACTACGTACAAAAATGGAACCGATCAGGAGACGTGAAGTTACGAGCATGGGGCTCTTTCCAATAAACACAATTATGTAATTACAATTATGTAATTACATATTATTAGGTAAATACATACATCTAAACATACGTCAGAGTAAGACACTTAGTGTTTTTATGGAAAAGGGTTAGTAGTGGAGTTCCACAGGGTTCAGTTTTAGGGTCATTTTTGTTTTGTTTACTGTATATGTAAAAGACCTACCAAAGTCTGTACATTCATTCATGAATATGTTTGCAGATGATGCAAAGATTGTGAAGAAAGTAAGAGACGAGAACAATGGTAGATAACTTGAGGAAGACCTAAATAGTCTGCATGAGTAGCCAGAAAAGTGGCTAATGAATTCAATACTTTTAAACATAAGGTAATGAGAATGGGTACATGTGCAAGAAGGCCAAGAGACAGAGAATGAGAGAGATCTATGAGTAAACATACAGGCAGATTTGTCTCCAGAAATGCATATAAATGGCATAGTAAGGACAGCATAAGCTTTCTTAGCAAGGCAAGGGTAGCCTTCAGGCACATGGACAGGAAATGTTCAGAAATATACATGTAACCTATGTGAGGCCAAAACTTGAATATGCAGCCCCCTTTTGGTATCCACACTTGAAAAAGCACGTATTTAAGGTGGAAAAACTTCAAACACACACCACAAAACTGGTGCCAGAAATACGAACTCTCAATTATGAGGAGAGGCTGAGGAAATTAGACTTAACATCACTCGAAGCTAGAAGATTGAGTGGATTTGGTGACGGTTTTTAAACTTGATCTAGTGTTCACAGATAATGTGTTGGATATTGAAAAAATTGAGTATGAACCACCAATTGGAAAGAGTGACCACTGTGTGTTGTTGATGGAGTATATCATTGAAGATATTATTCCTGAGAGTAGAGGCACTGAGGACATGAGGAGGAACTATCCGAAAGGAGATTACATCAAAATGAATGAGCTTTTTGCAGTTATTGACTGGAGAACCTTATTTTACAACAAATCTGTACAAGAACTGTATGACATCTTTTGTGAGAAATATGGGAAGATAGTAGATTGCTGCATACCTGTCACCAAAGTAGGTGTAATTCATGCCAGAGAGAAATGGTTCGATAATGGGTGTAAAAGAGCTAAGGAGTGGAGAGACAAATGCTGGAAAAGGTATAGGAGGAGAAAAAAACATAAATGCCTGGCAAACCTACAAAAGAGCAAGAAATGACTACCTAAGTAAAAGAAGAGAAGCAGAGAGAGACTATGAGAGGGACATCACCAGGAAGGCTAAAGAAAATCCCAAGTTTTTCCACAACTTTATCAGAGGAAAAGTGAAGATAAAAGAACAGGTTTTAAGGCTAAAGAGAGCGAATGGAAGCATCACTGAGACGGATGAAGAGATCTGCAAAGAATTGAAAAAGGAGTTTCAGTCAGTATTTACAGCAGAAAATACCCCACCCCCTCATATTGCAGTGATAGAAGCTCAAGGGCCGGTATTAGAGAACATCAACCTTACAGCCACAGAGGTATGCAAAGTGCTGATGGATTTAGATGTTCATAAAGCTACAGGTCCTGATGACATATCCCCTCATGTGCTTAAAAAATGCGCAAACACAATATCAGTGGCACTAAGTATCATATTTAAGGAGTCACTGGAGTCGGGGGAGATTCCAAGATGCTGGAAACAAGCAAATGTGATACCTATCTTCAAAAAGGGAAGGAGGGATACGGCTCTGAACTATAGACCAGTTTCCTTGACCAGCATAGTTTGCAAAGTTATGGAGAAACTACTAAGGAAACATATCTCTCTTCACTTGGAATCCTTCAACTTTTTTGTCAGTGAGGCAACATGGCTTCAGAGAAGGTAGATCAACAGTAACAAACTTATTAGAATTTTATGATGAGGTAAGCCAAATCTTACAGGAAAGAGAGGGGTGGGCAGATTGCATATTCCTAGACTTCCAGAAAGCGTTTGACACTGTTCCACATGGGAGACCTATTAGGAAGCTGCAATCAATGGCTAGAATAGGTGGAAATGTTTTGGAATGGATAAAAACTTACTTAGAAGGAAGGGAACAGAGGGTTAGAGTAAGACACTCAGTGTCTGAATGGAGAAGAGTTAGTAGTGGAGTTCCACAGGGTTCAGTTTTAGGGCCACTTTTGTTCCTTGTATATGTAAATGACCTACCAGAGTCTGTAAATTCATTCATGAATATGTTTGCAGATGATGCAAATATTGTGAAGAAAGTAAAAAACGAGAACAATGGTAGAGAACTTCAGGAGGATCTAAATAATCTGCATGAGTGGTCAGAAAAGTGGCTAATGAAATTCAATACTTCAAAATGTAAGGTAATGAGAATGGGTACAAGTGCAAGAAGGCCCAAGCTTGACTACTCGGTGGCTGGAGTACAACTTCAAGAGACAGAAAATGAGAGAGATCTAGGAGTAAACATACTGGCAGATTTGTCTCCAGAAATACATATAAATGGCATAGTAAGGGCAGCATATACATTCTTATCAAATGTAAGGGTAGCCTTCAGGCACATGGACAAGGAAATGTTCAGAAATATTTATGTAACCTATGTGAGGCCAAAACTGGAATATGCAGCCCCCTTTTGGAATCCGCACTTGAAAAAGCACATAGCTAAGCTTGAAAAAGTTCAAAGACATGCCACGAAACTGGTGCCAGAAATACGCAATCTCAGTTATGATGAGAGGCTGAGGGAATTAGACTTACCATCACTGGAAGCTAGAAGAGTGAGGGGGGATATGGTGACAGTCTTTAAATTCCTTCATGGTTATGATAGAGTGGATAGGGATCGATATTTTGATATGGCTGGCTCTAGAACTAGAGGTCATAGTTTGAAGCTTCGTAAGAAAACTTGTTTGCAGGATGTAAGGAAATACTTTTTCAGTGTAAGAGTAGTTGATAATTGGAATTGGCTAAGCGAGGAGGTAGTTAATGCTATCTCCATCCATAGTTTTAAGGACAGGTATGATAAGTATCACTAAGTATAAAATGGAAGCGTTCAGGAGACGGGAAGATACGAGCTTTGGGCTCTTTCCCGTAAACACAATTTGGTAATCACACACACACACACACACACACACACACACACACACACATATATATATATATATATATATATATATATATATATATATATATATATATATATATATATATATATATATATATATATATATATATATATATATATATATATATATATATATATATATATATATATGTATGTATGTATATATGTGTGTGTGTGTGTGTGTGTGTGTGTGTGTGTGTGTGTGTGTGTGTGTGTGTGATTTCCTAATTGTGCTTACCGGAAAGAGCCCAAAACTCGTAACTTCATCTCTCCTGATCGGTTCCATTTTGTACTTAGTGATACTAATCATACTTGTCCTTAAAGCTATGGATTGGGTTAGCATTAACTACTTCCTCGCTTAGCGACTTCCAATTATCAACAACTCTTACACTAAAAAAGTACTGCTTTACATCCTACAAAAAATTTTTCTTGCGAAGCTTCAAACTATGGCCTCTAGTTCTAGTGCCAGCCATATCAAAATATCGATCCCTATCTACCCTATCATAACCATGAAGGAATTTAAAGACTATCACCATTCCCCCCCCCTCAATCTTCTAGCTTCAAATGCTGGAAAAGGTATAGGAGGAGAAAAAACATAAATGCCTGGCAAACCTACAAAAGAGCAAGAAATGACTACCTAAGTAAAAGGAGAGAGGCAGAGAAAGATTATGAGAGGGACATCACCAGGAAGGCTAAAGAAAATCCCAAGCTTTTCCACAGCTTTATCAGAGGAAAACTGAAGGTAAAAGAACAGGTTTTAAGGCTAAAGAGAGCGGATGGAAGCATCACTGAGACGGACGAAGAGATCTGCAAAGAATTGAACAAGGAGTTTCAGTCAGTATTTACAGTAGAAAATACCCCACCCCCTCAGATTGCAGTGATAGAAGCTCAAGGGCCGGTATTAGAGAACATCAACCTTACAGCCACAGAGGTATGCAAGGTGCTGATGGATTTAGATGTTCATAAAGCTACAGGTCCTGATGACATATCCCCTCATGTGCTTAAAAAATGCGCAAACACAATATCAGTGGCACTAAGTATCATATTTAAGGAGTCATTGGAGTCGGGGGAGATTCCAAGATGCTGGAAACAAGCAAATGTGATACCTATCTTCAAAAAGGGAAGGAGGGATACGGCTCTGAACAATAGACCAGTTTCCTTGACCAGCATAGTTTGCAAACTTATGGAGAAACTACTAAGGAAACATATCTCTCTTCACTTGGAATCCTTCAACTTTTTGTCAGTGAGGCAACATGGCTTCAGAGAAGGAAGATCAACAGTAACAAACTTATTAGAATTTTATGATGAGGTAAGCCAAATCTTACAGGAAAGAGAGGGTTGGGCAGATTGCATATTCCTAGACTTCCAGAAAGCGTTTGACACTGTTCCACATGGGAGACTTATTAGGAAGCTGCAATCAATGGCTAGAATAGGTGGAAATGTCTTGGAATGGATAAAAACTTACTTAGAAGGAAGGGAACAGAGGGTTAGAGTAAGACACTCAGTGTCTGAATGGAGAAGAGTTAGTAGTGGAGTTCCACAGGGTTCAGTTTTAGGGCCACTTTTGTTCCTTGTATATGTAAATAACCTACCAGAGTGTGTAAATTCATTCATGAATATGTTTGCAGATGATGCAAAGATTGTGAAGAAAGTAAAAAACGAGAACAATGGTAGAGAACTTCAGGAGGATCTAAATAATCTGCATGAGTGGTCAGAAAAGTGGCTAATGAAATTCAATACCTCAAAATGTAAGGTAATGAGAATGGGTACAAGTGCAAGAAGGCCCAAGCTTGACTACTCGGTGGCTGGAGTACAGCTTCAGGAGACAGAAAATGAGAGAGATCTAGGAGTAAACATATTGGCAGATTTGTCTCCAGAAATACATATAAATGGCGTAGTAAGGGCAGCATATGCATTCTTATCAAATGTAAGGGTAGCCTTCAGGCACATGGACATGGAAATGTTCAGAAATATTTATGTAACCTATGTGAGGCCAAAACTCGAATATGCAGCCCCCTTTTGGAATCCGCACTTGAAAAAGCACATAGCTAAGCTTGAAAAAGTTCAAAGACATGCCACGAAACTGGTGCCAGAAATACGCAATCTCGGTTATGATGAGAGGCTGAGGGAATTAGACTTGCCATCACTCGAAGCTAGAAGAGTAAGGGGGGATATGGTGACAGTCTTTAAATTCCTTCATGGTTATGATAGAGTGGATAGGGATCGATATTTCGATATGGCTGGCTCTAGAACTAGAGGTCATAGTTTGAAGCTTCGGAAGAAAACTTGTTTGCAGGATGTAAGGAAATACTTTTTCAGTGTAAGAGTAGTTGATAATTGGAATTCGCTAAGCGAGGAGGTAGTTAATGCTACCTCAATCCATAGTTTTAAGGACAGGTATGATAAGTATCACTAAGTCTAAAAATGGAACCGATCAGGAGACGGGAAGATACGAGCTTTGGGCTCTTTCCCGTAAACACAATTAGGTAATCACAATTAGGTAATCACACACACATATATATATATATATATATATATATATATATATATATATATATATATATATATATATATATATATATATATATATATATATATATATATATATATATATTTATATATATATATATATATATATATATATATATATATATATATATATATATATATATGTATGTATGTATATATGTGTGTGTGTGTGTGTGTGTGTGTGTGTGTGTGTGTGTGTGTGTGTGTGTGATTTCCTAATTGTGCTTACCGGAAAGAGCCCAAAACTCGTAACTTCATCTCTCCTGATCGGTTCCATTTTGTACTTAGTGATACTAATCATACTTGTCCTTAAAGCTATGGATTGGGTTAGCATTAACTACTTCCTCGCTTAGCGACTTCCAATTATCAACAACTCTTACACTAAAAAAGTACTGCTTTACATCCTACAAAAAATTTTTCTTGCGAAGCTTCAAACTATGGCCTCTAGTTCTAGTGCCAGCCATATCAAAATATCGATCCCTATCTACCCTATCATAACCATGAAGGAATTTAAAGACTATCACCATTCCCCCCCCTCAATCTTCTAGCTTCGAGTGATGGTAAGTATCATTCCCTCAGCCTCTCATCATAACTGAGATTGTGTATTTCTGACACCAGTTTCGTGGCATGTCTTTGAACTTTTTCCAGTTTATCTACAT
Organism: Halocaridina rubra; assembly: GCA_037179515.1. NCBI lineage: Eukaryota > Metazoa > Arthropoda > Malacostraca > Decapoda > Atyidae > Halocaridina > Halocaridina rubra. The sequence continues at coordinate 37,586 of JAXCGZ010003858.1, forward strand.
GGTTTTTCAAGTGCGGATTCCAAAAGGGGGCTGCATCTTCATCTTTTGGCCTCACATGGGTCACATGAGTCTTTCTGAACACTTCCTTTTCCATGCGCCTGAAGGCTACCCTTACATTTGCTAAAAAGCATATGCTGCCCTTACTATGCCATTTTTATGCATTTCTGAAGACAAATCTGCCAGTATGTTTACTCCTAGATCTCTCTCAATCTCTGTCTCTTGAAGTTGTACTCCTGCCACGGAGTAGTTAAGCTTGGGCCTTCTTGCACTTGTACCCATTCTCATTACTTTATATTTTGAAGTACCGAATTTCATTAGCCACTTTTCTGACCACTCATGGAGACTATTTAGATCTTCCTGAAGTTCTCTACCATTGTTCTCGTTTCCTACTTTCTTGACAATCTTTGCATCAACTGCAAACATAACAAGGAACAAAAGTGGCCCTAAAACTGAACCCTGTGGATCTCCACTTCTAACTCTTCTCCATTCAGACACTGATTGTCTTACTCTAACCCTTTGTTTCCTTCCTTCTAAGTATGTTTTTATCCATTTCAAGACATTTCCTCCTATTCTAGCCATTGCTTGCAGCTTCTTAATAAGTCTCCTATGTAGGACAGTGTCAAATGCTTTCTGGAAGTCTAGGAATATGCAATCTGCCCAGCTCTCTCTTTCCTGTAGCAGTCTTGCAAATAATCTTCAAATATTTGTTGATCAATGCTTAACAGAAAATAATATATGTGATGTAATGGATTTTTCGGAGACTAGGCTGGATAATAATATTGAATCATTGTATAATATAACAGGTTATAATATGTACACTCAGAACAGAGACAGGAAATGTGGAGGTGTATGTATGTATGTAGCAAATAAGTCTAGCTCGAGTATTATAATGGAATGCAGTATGATGGAACGATTCATTGAATGTGTTAGTGTACAGGTACATAACGGTAAGGAAAATTGCTTCTTCGCATCTGTATATAGACCATCGAAGGGGAACATGCCTGAATTCCTTGGAGCTTTACTGAAAGTATTTTATTTTGCAGCAAGAAAAAAGTACAAAACTATTTATTTATTTGCTGATTGGAACTTAGATTTGTTTAAAATAAATGATCAAAGAGTAACTGATTTTATAAACATAATGTATTCACATGGCTGCTGTCCACTACCTACTAAACCTACGAGAGTAACTGAAAATAGTGCATCTCTAATCGATCATATCTGGACCACAAATCTTGAAGACAACATAAGCAATTACATAGTATACACCGACATAACAGATCATTTCGCAATATACTCCCAGTTTAAAAAAGAAGAACATAAATTTGATGCATATGTAGAAAAAAGACATTACACTGATGATAACATAGCTAAATTTACGAGAGATATATCACATGAAAAATGGCAACATATCATAGACCTATATAACGCAAATGAAGCTTTTAATAAATTTCACTATACATTTAGAGATAAATTTCTAGACTGCTTTCCTCTAAGAAAATGACTGTACATAATAAAAACAACAGATGCCCACATATAACTGCGGGATTAAAAAATGGTATCAAAGAAAAACACCGATTAGAAAGGCTTGCATCAAAATGGCCTTTGTCTTTTGGAACCAGATATAAAGCTTACAGGAACAAATTAGTAACACTACTACGAGCTGCAAAAAGTGGATATTTTCAGGATAAGCTTAAGAAGGAACGAGGAAACAGCCAGTGCACCTGAAATACAATAAACAACCTAATGGAACAAAAACAGTTTAATCATTCAAAGGAAATCAACTTAAAAAATTATAATGACCGCACTGCTAATATCTTTAATAATCATTTCTTAACTATAGCACAACCAACACAGGAACAACAAAATGTACAACAAAACTCACACTGCCAGTTTCTTAATAATCCACCAGACTTTTCGTGTTACTTGTACCCTGTAACAAAGGAGGAAGTCACTAAATATATAAAAACCTTAAAACCAAATACAGCGTCGGGATATGATGAAATTCCATCAATCTATGTTTTCAGAAAGGATGTTTTCCAGACAAACTAAAAAGTGCTAAAGTAATACCTATATTCAAGTCAGGCAATGAAGATGATGAAAATAACAATAGACCTATATCAATCTTACCATCTTTAAGTAAAGTGTTTGAAAAAGCAATTGTTCACAGACTAAAAGTATTCCTTGAAAAGTTAAACCTATTATCTGAAAATCAATACGGATTCCGTAATAATAAGACCACTGAAAAAGCAATAATGAACTTTACAAGTGATGTTTATCAAAATTTGGAAAATAAAAACTTTGTTGCAGGGGTTTTACTAGACTTGTCCAAAGCATTTGACTCATTAGACCATGATATACTAATAGAAAAACTAAATTGTGTGGGTATTAGGGGAACACCATTACAGTTATTTAAAGCTACTTGAAAAATAGAAAACAAGCCGTATATTGTAATGGGAAAGAATCTTTATTGCAAACTGTTGAGAGGGGGGTAGCACAGGGATCAATACTGGTGGGCCCACTGTTATTTTTAGTTTATATAAATGATATTTCCAATGCCAGTAATAAATTCAAATATATTCTTTATGCAGATGACACCTACCTTCTCTTGCATGATAATAACCTTGACCACCTGCATTCTGTTTTAAATAGTGAACTAGAAAAAATTAATGACTGGGTCTCTGTTAATAGATTAAAGCTAAATGTTTCCAAAACTGACTATATCTTATTTCAAAATAGATCTGTAGTACACAATATTGGTCAAGTTAATATGAATGGGTATGAAGTTAAAAGAGTTGCTTGTAAGAAATTTTGGGAGTAATTATTGATGAATATTTAAGTTGGAAATATCATATTCAATCTGTCTGCTCTAAACTGTCCAAGACGTGTGGAGTTTTGTATAAAATCCGCCATAACCTACCAAATGAGGCCTTAAAAAGCATATACTATTCCCTGTGGTATCCTCATATTATATACTGTTTGTCCATCTGGGGTTATACTTGGCCGTCAATTGTAAGGGATGTATTTGTAACTCAGAAAAAAATGATCAGAACTATTACATATAGTGGAAAATATGACTCAACTTCCTCTTTATTTAAGGAGCTAAACTTGCTTACATTTTATTACTTGATACGATATTTCTGTCTTATTATTATACATAGTGATGTTAATGATAACAATCATAACAGAAAATTATTTAGATTTATTCAACACAACCATGGAACCAGAGGTAACAATATAAATTTGATATGTCCACTGCCGAGAACAACCTTGTACAAATTTTCTATTCACTGTTTTGGCCCAAAATGTTGAAATGCATTACCAGAAGATTTAAAAACATTAACTGGCATAACTTTATTTAAAAAGAAACTCAAACAGCATTTATTTGCTAGGTAAAATCAAGCAGCTGTTGAATAATAATTAATACAGTATTGGTACATCATTATATCCAGGTTAAGGTCAGGCTACTGTTTTGTTTTACTACAAGATAAGCATGAGATTGCTATATTGGAGCTTTTGTTAACTATTGCCGTCATACTTTAAATTATATGAAATGTATATTACACTGCCTGCCAAGAAGCTCTTGCTCAGCAGGCTAGCGCCTCTGAATATAAAGCACATATTTATTCCTGTATATATACTGAATTGGCAGTAAAATCTATGACTAATCTGTAAGATTTGACTTACCTCATCATAAAATTCTCATAAGTTTGTTACTGTTGAGCTACCTACTCTGAAGCCATGTTGTCTCACTGACAAAATGTTGAAGCATTCCAAGTGATGAGAGATATGTTTCATAAGTAGTTTTCCCATAACTTTGCAAACTATGCTGGTCAAGGAAACTGGTCTATTTTTTAGATCCATATCCCTCATTCCCTTTTGAAGATAGGTATCACATTCACTTGTCTCCAGCATCTTGGAATCTCCCCTGACGCCAGTGACTTTTTAAATATGATACTTAGTGCCACTGATATTGAGTTTGCGCATTTTCTAAGTATATGAGGGGAGACATCATCAGGGCCTGTAGCTTTATGGACATCTAACTTCATCAGAACTTTGCATACCTCTGTGACTGAAAGGATGATGTTCTCCAATACAGGCCCATGAGCTTCTATCTCTGCAATCTGAGGGAGTGGGGTATTTTCTACTGTAAATACTGACTGAAACTCCTTGTTCAAATCTTTGCAGATCTCTTCATCTGTCTCAGTGAGGTTTCCATATGCTCTGTTAAGCCTTAAAGCCTGTTCTTTTACCTTCAGTTTTCCTTTGATTAAGCTGTGGAAATGCTTGGAATTTTCTTTAGCTTTTCTTGTGATGTCCCTTTCATAGAATATCTCTGCCTCTCTTCTTTACTTAGGTAATAATTTCTTGCTCTTTTATGAGTCTGCCAGGCATTTATGTTTTTTCTCCTCCTATACCTTTTCCAGCATTTGTCTCTCAACTCCTTAGCTCTTTTACACTCATTATCGAACCATTTCTCTCTGGCATAAATTTCACCTACTTTGGTGACAGGTATACAGCAATCTACTATCATCCCATATTTCTCACAAAAGATGTTGTACATTTCTTATACAGAGTTGTTGTAAAATAAGGTCCTCCAGTCAATAGCTGCAAAAAGCTCTTTCATTTTTATGTAATCTCCTTTCAAATAGTTCATCCTCGAGTCCTCAGTGCCTCTACTATCAGGCAGAACATCTTCAATTATATACTCCATCAACAACACACAGTGGTCACTCTTTCCAATTGGTGGTTCATACTCATTTTTTTCAATATCCAACACGATATCTGTGAATACTAGATCAAGTAGTCATGGCTCATCCCCACCCTTGGCCCTCACTGGTTCCAGTACATGTTGGTGTAGGAAATTCCCTTGTATGCAATCTCTTCCTGAGTTTTGTATCATCTAATGATCATTTTGAATTTTTGAAGATCTTATAGACTTTTTTTCCTCATCAATATTTCTTTACATGTGTCCCCTCTCTCAAAGGTTACTTTTATTGGTCTGCTTTCCCTCCCTAGATTATTTACCGAGTTGATGAATGATTACAATATCCTCAGGACCACACACTACTCCAAGTTTTCTTATCAGTTCTACAACCCTGCCTTTGTTTTCTTCAAGTTTCCCCTGCCATGTTGGCTCCTGGGATTCTCTTATGCCTGAGGTTACCACTGTCTTCTCTTTATCAAGTGCTTGTTTAATCATTGGATTTGCCCTTTCCGTCACAAAGTCTTTCATTTTTTTCGAATATAGTTGCTTTATAGTCAACTGTTTGTATGTTTTCCAGTGACACCACCTTCACAGACTCTTTTACTGCAGCATTCCCCTTTAGTGCATCAGAAATGAAAATTTCCTTGTCATCATGTTGCGCATTCGGCTCCTGAAACTCTTTGCAAAACTGTTTGATGTTTTCCTTAATCTGGACATTCCAAGCTGCAATCTCGTCTCTATCAGAAGAGAGCAGTGAAGTAACATTTAATTTATTCAGGTTGTCATTCAGCTGTTTGTTGTTATCTTCTTGTTTAGAAATTCTGGTTTCAAGTTCACTCTTCTCCCCTTCCAGCTTCTTTATTCGTTTTTCTAGTTCTTTTCTCTCTTGCCATTGAGCTTTATTTGCTTCCTACAAACATTCTCTTTCAGTTCTCTATCCATATTCCATATTTTATCATTAAGGTTTATAACCATTGTCTCTAATTCCTTGCCTTTCTGTCTTAAGCTCCTAACAGCTACTCTTCCTCCTGGTGCATTCCCTGGATATCCTCTAACACCCCTCCCCCAACCATTGGATGGGGGGTTTTGGGACCGAAATGGCCTCATTTTGATTTTTTCCCTTTCACAGTACATAGAAAATAAAAGATTCTATTTAAGCTTCACAGAGAATTTCTCTATCCTCACACGAGTAGTATTTAGTTACTCAATTCATCCCATATCTGGTAACACACATCCTAACTTAAAATTTGACTTTGGTAATTTGAGGGGAAAAAATGCAAAACCATTGTCCACTTGAAGGAAAACTCAAATTTGTATCTGAGGAGACACCCACCTGTTTCTGGTATATATATATTTCTTAACTGATAAACTGGTTATTTCAGAAAAAAAAAATAATCACTTGCTAACCAGACTTTGAATTCAATCAGACTTTAAATTTAACTCAATTTATGCAAAATTAAAATATTATAAGAGAGAAAGCATAAAGAAAAAATAAGACAGCTGTGCTACTTGGCAACTTAATTCAGTACTGCTGACAGGTGTATTTTTCGTATTTATTTGATTACTCTGTTATTTTGTATATCAAACTACCTATCAAGTTAATATAAATAGGAAGGATATTGATTTTAACAATATATGAAACCACAGGATCAGGTAAACAGCTGTAAGAGCTCTCCTCAATTTACACAAAAAATTAGGTAATCTGATGTGATGGCTTCGCCTTTGGCAAGTCTTCTAAACTTCCTTCAAGGCAGGACAGGACAGCTTCTTCTCTTTCCCCTCTCAAAAGTATTCCCAATTTTTTCCTTTAAAATTTTGGACTGTCTCGTTCAGTACAAATATAATTTTTTACTCACAATACTCTACAGAATCTATTTTTCAGGGAAAGTTTTTTTAAGTTTTATATTTAAGTCTTGGTCACTCAAACACACAAGGAAATATTTGAAAGACACTGAGTGTGTGTATTCTAATGCTCGCTGTGCTTGTGTGATTGCCTAATTGTGTTTACGTCAGGTTACGTTCCCGTCTCCTGATCGGTTCCATTTTCTACTTAGTGATACTCATCATACCTGTCCTTAAAACTATGGATTGAGATAGCATTAACTACCTCCTTGCTTGGAGAACTCCAATTATCAACTACTCTTACACTGAAAAAGTATTTCCTTACGAAGCTTCAAACTATGACCTCTAGTTCTAGAGCCAGCCATATCAAAATATCGATCGCTATCCACTCTATATAACCATTTAGGAATTTAAAGACTCTCACCATATCCCCCTCAATCTTCTAGCTTCTTGTGATGGTAAGTCTAATTCCCTCAGTCTCTCATCATAACTGAGATTGCGTATTTCTGGCACCACTTTCGTGGAATGTCTTTGAACTTTTTCAAGCTTAGCTATGTGCTTTTTCAAGTGCGGGTTCCAAAAGGGGGCTGCATATTCGAGTTTTGGCCTCACATAGGTTACATAAATATTTTTGAACATTTCCTTGTCCATGTGCCTGAAGGCTACCCTTACATTTGATAAGAAGGCATATGCTGCCCTTACTATGCCATTTATATGTATTTCTGGAGACAACTCTGCCAGTATGTTTACTCCTAGATCTCTCTCATTTTCTGTCTCTTGAAGTTGTACTCCAGCCACCCAGTAGTCAAGCTTGGGCCTTCTTGCACTTGTACCCATTTTGAAGTATTGAATTTCATTAGCCACTTTTCTTACCACTCACGCAGACTATTTAGATCTTCCTGAAGTTTTCTACCATTGTTTTCGTTTCCTACTTTCTTCACAATCTTTGCATCATCTGCAAGCATATTCATGAATGAATTTACAGACTCTGGTAGGTCATATACATATACAAGGAACAAAGGTGGCCCTAAAACTGAACCCTGTGGAACTCCACTTCTAACTCTTTTCCATTCAGACACTGAGTGTCTTGCTCTAACCCTCTGTTCCCTTCCTTCTAAGTAAGTTTTTATCCATTCCAAGACATTTCCACCTATTCTAGCCACTGCTTGCAGCTTCCTAATAAGTCTCCCATGTGGAACAGTGTCAAGCACTTTCTGGAAGTCTAGGAATATGCAATCTGCCCACCCCTCTCTTTCCTGTAAGATTCGGCTTATCTCATCATAAAATCTAATAAGTTCGTTACTGTTGATCTACCTTCTCTGAAACCATGTTGCCTCACTGACAAAAAGTTGAAGGATTCCAAGTGAAGAGAGATATGTTTCCTTAGTAGTTTCTCCATAACTTTGCAAACTATGCTGGTCAAGGAAACTGGTCTATAGTTTAGAGCTGTATCCCTTCTTCCCTTTTTGAAAATAGGTATCACGTTTGCTTGTTTCCAACATCTTGGAATCTCCCCTGACTCCAGTGACTTTTTAAATATGATCCTTAGTGCCACTGATATTGAGTTTGTGCAGTGTTTAAGCACATGAGGGGATATGTCATCAGGACCTGTAGCTTTATGAACATCTAACTCCATCAGCACTTTGCATACCTCTGTGGCTGTAAGGTTGATGTTCTCTAATACAGTCCCTTGAGCTTCTATCTCTGCTATATGAGGGGGTGGGGTATTTTCTACTGTAAATACTGACTGAAACTCCTTGTTCAGTTCTTTGCAGATCTCTTCATCCGTCTCAGTGATGTTTCCATCCTCTCTTGTAAGCCTTAAAACCTGTTCTTTTACCTTCAGTTTTCCTCTGATAAAGCTGTGGAAAAGCTTCTGATTTTCTTTAGCCTTCCTGGTGATGTCCCTTTCATAGTCTCTCTCTGCCTCTCTTCTTTTACTTAGGTAATCATTTCTTGCTCTTTTGTAGGTTTGCCAGGCATTTATGCTTTTTCTCCTCCTATACCTTTTCCGGCATTTGTCTCTCCACTCCTTAGCTCTTTTACACTCATTATTGTACCATTTCTCTCTGGCATGAATTACACCTACTTTGGTGACAGGTATGCAGTAATCTACTAATCTTCCCATATTTCTCACAAAAGATGTCATACATTTCTTATACAGATTTGTTGTAAATAAGGTTCTCCAGTCAATAACTGCAAAAAGCTCAATCATTTTGATGCAATCACCTTTTGGATAGTTTCTCCTCATTTCCTCAGTGCCTCTACTCTCAGGCAGAATATCTTTAATGATATACTCCATAAACAACATACAGTGGTCACTCTTTCCAGTTGGTGGTTCATACTCAATTTTTCCAATATCCAACACGTTATCTGTGAATACTAGATCAAGTAGCGATGGCTCATCCCCACCCCTGGCCCTCGTTGGTTACATTACATGTTGGTGTAGGAAATTCCCTTGTGTGTGTGTGTATGTGTGTGTGCTTATGAATACATATAGACAGATAGAGATAGATAGATGGATGGATAGATAAACATCGAGACAAAGAAGAAATAACAGCTTAAGGGCTAGGCAGATATAATGGCATGATAAACAATATTAAAAGGACAATAGGCTGAAGAATAATCGAAGTAATGAAGATCTAAAAATATGGCAGGATTAGGCCCTGACATAACGATAGCTCAGCTTTTTGAAAGGAAGAAGGGTCATAATAAGAGCTTGGTAAGACAGAAGAAGGAATAGAGTTTAAGAGTCTGGAAATGGAAGAGAAGAAGCAGTCATTGTACCGACCAATTTGCGAGGTACAAATTTCTACTCATGACCTGAGAGATGAGGTCACTGGGCGGGTGTTACACGGCCTCGCCAGCTGGGAAGGGAGGCTGCCATTCACCAATTCATCAGAGCAGTGATGGAAGTAGTATAGATCGATAGAAAAGAGAAAGATATGATACCTTCAGGCGAAGAGGAAGAGAATCCGGATTTAATATATATATATATATATATATATATATATATATATATATATATATATATATATATATATATATATATATATGTGTGTGTGTGTGTGTGTGTGTGTGTGTGTGTGTGTGTGTAATCACCTAATTGTAATTACCTAATTGTGTTTACGGGAAAGAGCCCAAAGCTCGTATCTTCCCGTCTCCTGATCGGTTCCATTTTATACCTGACATTGTCTTAAGTAATAAGAACCATTACCTGAATTACTCAATAGAGAAAGGACCTTTAACCACCTCTGACCATTTACCTTTAATAATTAAGCTCTCAACAGAACCTCTAGCTATTAGAATTCCCCCCAGTAGAGATTTTAGTAATGCAGACTGGGATAATTTTAAATCCTTTACAGAAGAAAAATTCACTCACGATATCACAAGTAATACCTCCATTAATAATATTTTTGATATAGAAAAACACCTAAAGCAATGGTACATTTTAATCCAAAATGCAATAGATAAGTATATACCTTTCAAAAAGTTAAAATCATTACCCCACCCTAAACTAAACAGTAAATGTAAAGAGCTTCAATATAGATATCAAACTTTATCAGATAGCATTGGCAGAGGTGTCTGGGGTCCCCAAGCTCTAACTGAATTAAGAACTTTAAGAGAAGAACTCCAAAAAGAACTAATAGCTTCATATAATAATAACTGGGAAAATGTAATAATGAAACTTCAAAGTAATTCTAAAGATCCTAAAAACTTCTGGAATAACATCAAAAACTTAATGGGTAACAGTAAAGAAACTACACCATATCTAATAGACAATAATAACAATAATAATAAACTTTTCACCAGTAAAGAAAAAGAAGAAAAATTCAGAAAGACCTGGGAACCTGTATTTAATATTAGTGCTGAAGAAAATCAAAACTATGATTTAGCTAATGAAAGAACTGTAGATAACTTTTTGAAAGAAAACGTAAATTTAATCACTTCATTTTTTAACGTAGACTTACATAGATTAACACCAGGAGATGATTTATTATCTCCTATTACTTTAGCTGACATTATAAATATTATTAAAAAAATGAAAAATAAAGCCCCCGGACATTCAGGCATTAATAAACTTATATTATCTCACTTGCCTAATATTGCTATTCACGAATTATTAGACATTTTTAACTCTTGTTTATCCGTAGGTTATTTCCCATCTAAATTTAAATTGTCAATAATGATTTTTATACCTAAACCTGGAAAAAGCACCACCTCAGCTAGTAATTATCGTCCTATATCTCTCTTGGAAGTCCCTGGGAAAATATTTGAAAAATTACTTCATTCTAGAGTATATAATTATTTAGAATTAAATAATTATTTTCCCCCTAACCAGCACGGATTTAGAAGAGGTAGAGGTACTCATACTGCACTCACATACTTATATGAAAAAATAGCCATCTCTCAAAAGTTTAAGCAAAAGTGCAATGTCTTGAGCAGGGATGTTTCCTCTGCTTTTGACAAAGTATGGAGAGATGGACTCAGATATAAAATCATAGAACTCCAGTTACCCCCATTAATAACTAAAATTTTATCAGACTTTATATCTAATAGAAAGTCAATTATTAAAATTAATGAACATCTAGGTACCCAATTTGAACTTAAAGCAGGTGTCCCCCAAGGATCAAATCTGAGTCCACTTCTCTATGCTATATTCACGAGAGATATACCCAAACCAGGTATAGGTTGTTCAACCATTATATTTGCAGATGACATCACTCAAGTAATTCCAGATTATAGTAAAAGATCTCTAGCAATTAAAACTCAGAGGGAAATACTTAGAATAAATGAATACGAGAAAAAATGGAAAATTAAAACTAATATTGACAAATTCCAACTTTTATCTATTTCTGCTATTAAACCATTAGATATAATAATTAATAACAATAGAATAAATTTCTCCAACAGTCTGAAAACCTTGGGCTTCACAATTAATAGAACAGGAATGAAACGTCATGTAAATGATAGAATAATTCAAAGTAGACTTCTTACCACAAAGCTACGAAGATTTAACCTACTCAAAACTAAAAATAGAGTCACCCTATATAAAACTTTAGTAAGACCTGTATTAATATACCCCCCAATTCCAACTTGTGTCTTATCAAAACATCACATTCAAAGTCTCCAAGCTATCCAAAATAAAAATTTAAGAAGTATTCTCTCTGAAACTCCACCATATATAGAGAGAATGGAAGAAATTCATAAGAACCTCAAAGTCGAACCTATTAATACTTATATTTTTAAATTAGCATCTAGAACCTGGAGTAAAATGGAAATCGACTTTGAAGAATTTCTTCAAGAAACTAATGCTTTAAATACTGAAGAATATGAATTTCTTAATGAACATGCCTGGTGGAAAAGAATTTCTCCAGTTTTATCAGGAAATCCACCAGATCCTATCTATAGTCATTAAAATAAATTCTCCAATACCTCCTCATCATTATTAAATTGAAACTGTGAGTCATAGTGGGCAAAAATAACTATATCTAACAAAAACTTAGCACGAGGGTTTGCCCCTCTCTTTTCATCTCTTACTTCCTTAAATTTCGTGCTTATCCCTCCAATCCTTCCCATCCTTTACCCCCTCTCACCAGTGATGACACCCTGAATAGGGCTAAGAGAGTTCACTCGATGCCGTCACTACTTTTCCCCCACCTGTCCTATCCTATCTTACTTACTTACTTACTTAGTGATGCGTATCATACCTATCCTTAAAACTATGGATTGAGATAGCATTAACTACCTCCTCGCTTAGCCAATTCCAATTATCAACTACTCTTACACTGAAAAAGTATTTCCTTACATCCTGCAAACAAGTTTTCTTACGAAGCTTCAAACTATGACCTCTGGTTCTAGAGCCTGCCATATCAAAATATCGATCCCTATCCACTCTATCATAACCATGAAGGAATTTAAAGACTGTCACCATATCCCCCCTCACTCTTCTAGCTTCCAGTGATGGTAAGTCTAATTCCCTCAGCCTCTCATCATAACTGAGATTGCGTATTTCTGGCACCAGTTTCGTGGCATGTCTTTGAACTTTTTCAAGCTTAGCTATGTGCTTTTTCAAGTGCGGATTCCAAAAGGGGGTTGCATATTCGAGTTTTGGCCTCACATAGGTTACATAAATATTTCTGAACATTTCCTTGTCCATGTGCCTGAAGGCTACCCTTACATTTGATAAGAATGCATATGCTGCCCTTACTATGCCATTTATATGTATTTCTGGAGACAAATCTGCCAGTATGTTTACTCCTAGATCTCTCTCATTTTCTGTCTCTTGAAGTTGTACTCCAGCCACCGAGTAGTCAAGCTTGGGCCTTCTTGCACTTGTACCCATTCTCATTACCTTACATTTTGAAGCATTGAATTTCATTAGCTACATTTTTGACCACTCATGCAGATTATTTAGATCCTCCTGAAGTTCTCTACCATTGTTCTCGTTTTTTACTTTCTTCACAATCTTTGCATCATCTGCAAACATATTCATGAATGAATTTACAGACTCTGGTAGGTCATTTACATATACAAGGAACAAATGTGGCCCTAAAACTGAACCCTGTGGAACTCCACTACTAACTCTTCTCCATTCAGACACTGAGTGTCTTACTCTAACCCTCTGTTCCCTTCCTTTTAAGTAAGTTTTTATCCATTCCAAAACATTTCCACCTATTCTAGCCTTTGCTTGCAGCTTCCTAATAAGTCTCCCATGTGGAACAGTGTCAAACGCTTTCTGGAAGTCTAGGAATATGCAATCTGCCCAGCCCTCTCTTTCCTGTAAGATTCGGCTTACCTCATCATAGAATTCTAATAAGTTTGTTACTGTTGATCTACCTTCTCTGAAGCTATGTTGCCTAAATGACAAAAGGTTGAAGGATTCCAAGTGAAGAGAGATATGTTTCCTTAGTAGTTTCTCCATAACTTTGCAAACTATGCTGGTCAAGGAAACTGGCCTATAGTTCAGAGCCGTATCCCTCCTTCCCTTTTTGAAGATAGGTATCACATTTGCTTGTTTCCAGCATCTTGGAATCTTCCCTGACTCCAGTGACTTTTTAAATATGATACTTAGTGCTACTGATATTGAGTTTGCGCATTTTTTAAGCACATGAGGGGATATGTCATCAGGACCTGTAGCTTTATGAACATCTAAATCCATCAGCGCTTTGCATACCTCTGTGGCTGTAAGGATGATGTTTTCTAATACCGGCCCTGGAGCTTCAATCTCTGCAATATGAGGGGGTGGGGTATTTTCTACTGTAAATACTGACTGAAACTCCTTGTTCAATTCTTTGCAGATCTCTTCATCCGTCTCAGTGATGCTTCCATCTGCTCTCTTTAGCCTTAAAACCTGTTCTTTTACCTTCAGTTTTCCTCTGATAAAGCTGTGGAAATGCTTGGGATTTTCTTTAGCCTTCCTGGTGATGTCCCTCTCATAGTCTCTCTCTGCCTCTCTCCTTTTACTTAGGTAGTCATTTCTTGCTCTTTTGTAGGTTTGCCAGGCATTTATGTTTTTTCTCCTCCTATACCTTTTCCAGCATTTGTCTCTCCACTCCTTAGCTCTTTTACACCCATTATCGAACCATTTCTCTCTGGCATGAATTACACCTACTTTGGTGACAGGTATGCAGCAATCTACTATCTTCCCATATTTCTCACAAAAGATGTCATACATTTCTTGTACAGATTTGTTGTAAAATAAGGTTCTCCAGTCAATAGCTGCAAAAAGCTTATTCATTTTGATATAATCTCCTTTCGGATAGTTCCTCCTCATGTCCTCAGTGCCTCTACTCTCAGGCAGAATATCTTCAATGATATACTCCATCAACAACACACAGTGGTCATGTGTGTGTGTGTGTGTGTGTGTGTGTGTGTGTGAGATTACCTAATTGTGATTACCTAATTGTGTTTACGGGAAAGAGCCCAAAGCTCGTATCTTCTCGTCTCCTGATCGGTTCCATTTTAGACTTAGTGATACTTATCGTACCTGTCCTTAAAACTATGGATTGAGATAGCATTAACTACCTCCTCGCTTAGCGAATTCCAATTATCAACTACTCTTACACTGAAAAGGTATTTTCTTACATCCTGCAAAGAAGTTTTCTTACGAAGCTTCAAACTATGACCTCTAGTTCTAGAGCCAGCCATATCGAAATATCGATCCCTATCCACTCTATCATAACCATGAAGGAATTTAAAGACTGTCACCATATCCCCCCTTACTCTTCTAGCTTCGAGTGATGGCAAGTCTAATTCCCTCAGTCTCTCATCATAACCGAGATTGCGTATTTCTGGCACCAGTTTCGTGGCATGTCTTTGAACTTTTTCAAGCTTAGCTATGTGCTTTTTCAAGTGCGGATTCCAAAAGGGGGCTGCATATTCGAGTTTTGGCCTCACATAGGTTACATAAATATTTTTGAACATTTCCTTGTCCATGTGCCTGAAGGCTACCCTTACATTTGATAAGAATGCATATGCTGCCATTAATATGCCATTTATATGTATTTCTGGAGACAAATCTGCCAGTATGTTTACTCCTAGATCTCTCTCATTTTCTGTCTCTTGAAGTTGTACTCCAGCCACCGAGTAGTCAAGCTTGGGCCTTCTTGCAGTTGTACCCATTCTCATTACCTTACATTTTGAGGTATTGAATTTCATTAGCCACTTTTCTGACCACTCATGCAGATTATTTAGATCCTCATGAAGTTCTCTACCATTGTTCTCGTTTTTTACTTTCTTCACAATCTTTGCATCATCTGCAAACATATTCATGAATGAATTTACAGACTCTGGTAGGTCATTTACATATACAAGGAACAAAAGTGGCCCTAAAACTGAACCCTGTGGAACTCCACTACTAACTCTTCTCCATTCAGACACTGAGTGTCTTACTCTAACCCTCTGTTCCCTTCCTTCTAAGTAAGTTTTTATCCATTCCAAGACATTTCCACCTATTCTAGCCATTGATTGCAGCTTCCTAATAAGTCTCCCATGTGGAACAGTGTCAAACGCTTTCTGGAAGTCTAGGAATATGCAATCTGCCCAGCCCTCTCTTTCCTGTTAGATTTGGCTTACCTCATCATAAAATTCTAATAAGTTTGTTACTGTTGATCTACCTTCTCTGAAGCCATGTTGCCTCACTGACAAAAAGTTGAAGGATTCCAAGTGAAGAGAGATATGTTTCCTTAGTAGTTTCTCCATAACTTTGCAAACTATGCTGGTCAAGGAAACTGGTCTATAGTTCAGAGCCGTATCCCTCCTTCCCTTTTTGAAGATAGGTATCACATTTGCTTGTTTCCAGCATCTTGGAATCTCCCCCGACTCCAGTGACTCCTTAAATATGATACTTAGTGCCACTGATATTGTGTTTGCGCATTTTTTAAGCACATGAGGGGATATGTCATCAGGACCTGTAGCTTTATGAACATCTAAATCCATCAGTGCTTTGCATACCTCTGTGGCTGTAAGGTTGATGTTCTCTAATACCGGCCCTTGAGCTTCTATCACTTCAATCTGAGGGGGTGGGGTATTTTCTACTGTAAATACTGACTGAAACTCCTTGTTCAATTCTTTGCAGATCTCTTCGTCCGTCTCAGTGATGCTTCCATCCGCTCTCTTTAGCCTTAAAACCTGTTCTTTTACCTTCAGTTTTCCTCTGATAAAGCTGTGGAAAAGCTTGGGATTTTCTTTAGCCTTCCTGGTGATGTCCCTCTCATAATCTCTCTCTGCTTCTCTCCTTTTACTTAGGTAGTCATTTCTTGCTCTTTTGTAGGTTTGCCAGGCATTTATGTTTTTTCTCCTCCTATACCTTTTCCAGCATTTGTCTCTCCACTCCTTAGCTCTTTTACACTCATTATCGAACCATTTCTCTCTGGCATGAATTACACATACTTTGGTGACAGGTATGCAGCAATCTACTATCTTCCCATATTTCTCACAAAAGATGTCATACATTTCTTGTACAGATTTGTTGTAAAATAAGGTTCTCCAGTCAATAACTGCAAAAAGCTCATTCATTTTGATGTAATCTCCTTTCCGATAGTTCCTCCTCATGTCCTCAGTGCCTCTACTCTCAGGAAGAATATCTTCAATGATATACTCCATCATCAACACACAGTGGTCACTCTTTCCAATTGGTGGTTCATACTCAATATTTTCAATATCCAACACATTATCTGTGAACACTAGATCAAGTAGTGATGGCTCATCCCCACCCCTGGCTCTTGTTGGTTCCATTACATGTTGGTGTGTGTGTGTGTGTGTGTGTGTGTGTGTGTGTGTGTGTAGTCACCGTGGCTCAATCGGTAGCGTCCTCGACTTTGAGGCGTCAGGTCGAGGGTTCTCACCCCGTCACGGTTTGAGGTTAGCAAAGGCATGCACTCAGGGTAATGATTACATCTGCCAAAATAAGTCCTTCTCAAGAAAGCAACCGTCATAACCCTTGGTAGAAAAGGGAGTCCGTGACGTAAACCCGGAACATATATATATATATATATATATATATATATATATATATATATATATATATATATATATATATATATATATATATATATATATATATATATATATATATATATATATATATATATATATATATATATATATATATATATATATATATATATATATATATATATATATATATATACATATATATATATATATATATATATATATATATATATATATATATATATATATATATATATGTGTGTGTGTGTGTGTGTGTGTGTGTGTGTGTGTGTGTGTGTGTGTGTGTGTGTGAGTGTGTGATTACCTAATTGTGTTTACGGGAAAGAGCCCAAAGCTCGTATCTTCCCGTCTCCTGATCGGTCCTTAAAACTATGGATTGAGATAGCATGAACTACCTCCTCGCTTAGCCAATTCCAATTATCAACTACTCTTACACTGAAAAAGTATTTCCTTACATCCTGCAAACAAGTTTTCTTACGAAGCTTCAAACTATGACCTCTAGTTCTAGAGCCTGCCATATAAAAATATCGATCCCTATCTACTCTATCATAACCATGAAGGAATTTAAAGACTGTCACCATATCCCCCCTCACTCTTCTAGCTTCGAGTGATGGTAAGTCTAATTCCCTCAGCCTCTCATCATAACTGAGATTACGTATTTCTGGCACCAGCTTCGTGGCATGTCTTTGTACTTTTTCAAGCTTAGCTATGTGCTTTTTCAAGTGTGGATTCCAAAAGGGGGCTGCGTATTCGAGTTTTGGCCTCACATAGGTTACATAAATTTTTCTGAGCATTTCCTTGTCCATGTGCCTGAAGGCTACCCTTACATTTGATAAGAATGCATATGCTGCCCTTACTATGCCATTTATGTGTATTTCTGGAGACAAATCTGCCAGTATGTTTACTCCTAGATCTCTCTCATTTTCTGTCTCTTGAAGTTGTACTCCAGCCACCGAGTAGTCAAGCTCGGACCTTTTTGCACTTCTACCCATTCTCATTACCTTGAATTTTGAAGTATTGAATTTCATTAGCCACTTTTCTGACCACTCGTGCAGACTATTTAGATCTTCCTGAAGTTCTCTACCATTGTTCTCGTTTCCTACTTTCTTCACAATCTTTGCATCATCTGCAAACATATTCATGAATGAATTTACCGACTCTGGTAGGTCATTTACATATACAAGGAACAAAAGTGGCCCTAAATCTGAACTCTGTGGAACTCCACTACTAACCCTTCTCCATTCAGACACTGAGTGTCTTACTCTAACCCTCTGTTCCCTTCCTTCTAAGTAAGTTTTTATCCATTTCAAGACATTTCCACCTATTCTAGCCATTGATTGCAGCTTCCTAATAAGTCTCCCATGTGGAACAGTGTCAAACACTTCCTGGAAGTCTAGGAATATGCAATCTGCCCACCCCTCTCTTTCCTGTAAGATTTGGCTTACCTCATCATAAAATTCTAATAAGTTTGTTACTGTTGATCTACCTTCTCTGAAGCCATGTTGCCTCACTGACAAAAAGTTGAAGGATTCCAAGTGAAGAGAGATTTGTTTCCTTAGTAGTTTCTCCATAACTTTGCAAACTATGCTGGTCAAGGAAACTGGTCTATAGTTCAGAGCCGTATCCCTCCTCCCTTTTGAAGATAGGTATCACATTTGCTTGTTTCCAGCATCTTGGAATCTCCCCTGACTCCAGTGACTTATTAAATATGATATTTAGTGCCACTGATATTGAGTTTGCGCATTTTTTAAGTACATGAGGGGATATGTCATCAGGACCTGTAGCTTTATGAACATCTAACTCCATCAGCGCTTTGCATACCTCTGTGGCTGTAAGGTTGATGTTCTCTAATACCGGCCCTTGAGCTTCTATCTCTGCAATATGAGGGGGTGGGGTATTTTCTACTGTAAATACTGACTGAAACTCCTTGTTCAATTATTTGCAGATCTCTTCATCTGTATCAGCGATGCTTCCATCCTCTCACTTAAGCCTTAAAACCTGTTCTTTCACCTTCAGTTTTCCTCTGATAAAGCTGTGGAAAAGCTTGGGATTTTCTTTAGCCTTCCTGGTGATGTCCCTCTCATAGTCTCTCTCTGCCTCTCTTCTTTTGCTTTGATAGTCATTTCTTGCTCTTTTGTAGGTTTGCCAGGCATTTATGTTTTTCTCCTCCTATACCTTTTCCAGCATTTGTCTCTCCACTCCTTAGCTCTTTTACACTCATTATCGAACCATTTCTCTCTGGCATGAATTACACCTACTTTGGTGACAGGTATGCAGCAATCTACTATCTTCCCATATTTCTCACAAAAGATGTCATACATTTCTTGTACAGATTTGTTGTTAAATAAGGTTCTCCAGTCAATAACTGCAAAAAGCTCATTCATTTTGATATAATCTCCTTTCCGATAGTTCCTCCTCATGTCGTCAGTGCCTCTACTCTCAGGCAAAATATCTTTAATGATATACTCCATCAACAACACACAGTGGTCACTCTTTCCAATTGGTGGTTCATACTCAATATTTTCAATATCCAACACATTATCTGTGAATACTAGATCAAGTAGCGATGGCTCATCCCCACCCCTGGCCCTCGTTGGTTCCATTACATGTTGGTGTAGGAAATTCCCTTGTACGCAATCTAGGAATCTTGCCCCGAATGAGTCCTCACCACTGTGTGGGTCAAGATTTATCCAATCTACCTCTTCATGATTAAAATCTCCCATACTCAAAATCCTACATTTTCTCTCCCATGTCATGTTAACAACTGAGTTTATGACTTCAATAGTACTATATGACTTTCCTCATAAACTTCTAGCCTTTTCTGGTTCCTTGGGGGGTTATATACAACAGTTATTATAATGTTGTCTGACCCAGTATTTATGCGAGCAACAAGAAATTCCTTGAACTCACTTTCTATAGCCAAGTTTATTTCTTCAACTTGAATAATTTCACTTATGAGCAGTGCTTTCCCTCCACCAGTCCTCTCAGTTCTTTCAACCCCTAATATTCTGAAGCCCTTAGGAAAAACTGTGACACTGTTTATGTCCTCACTCAACTTAGTGTCTGTAATTGCCACTATATCTGCCTTACTGTTGTGAATCCTATCTTTTAATGCTACTGCCTTACCAGCTAATCCATCAGCATTTGTGTATAACAATCTTAATGAGGCCTCATCCCTTGTTCTTCTGTCATTATCTTCTTTATCTCCCCTTTGTCTGGAAGAACTCTGAAAATAAAATTTTACTTCTCTTCTTCATTTCTTTCCTCATTTAACCTTCTTGCTTCTTGCAACGGGTTTTTTTATCTTTCCTATCTCTTCCTGTGTTCTGTATCATCTAATGAACACTTCTTTGAATTCTTGAAGGTCTTTTAGACTTTTTTTCTCAACAATATATCCCTACATGTTTCCCCTCTCTCAAAAGTTACTTTTGTTGCTCTCGGCTTTCCTTCCCTCGAATATTTGCCTAGTTGGTGAATGTTTACAATATCCTCAGGACCACAAACTACTCCAAGCTTTCTTATCAGGTCTACAACCCTAGCTTTATTTTCTTCAAGTCTCCCCTGCCATGTTGGCTCCTGGGATTCGCTTATGCCTGAGATTACCACTGTCTTCTCTTTATCAAGTGCCTGTTTGATGAGTGGATTTGCCCTTTCCATCACAACGTCTTTCATTTTTTCGATTACTGTCTCTTTATAGTCAACTGTTTGTATGTTTTCCTGTGCCACCACCTTTACAACCTCTTTTACTGCCACATTCCCCTTTAGTGTCTCAGCAAAGGAAGTTTTAATGGCATCATGTTCCATATTCAGCTCCTGGAACTCTTTTCTGAGTGTGTGATTACCTAATTGTGATTACCTAATTGTGTTTACGGGAAAGAGCCCAAAGCTCGTATCTTCCCGTCTCCTGATCGGTTCCATTTTAGACATAGTGATACTTATCATACCTGTCCTTAAAACTATGGATTGAGATAGCATTAACTACCTCCTCGCTTAGCCAATTCCAATTATCAACTACTCTTACACTGAAAAAGTATTTCCTTACATCCTGCAAACAAGTTTTCTTACGAAGCTTCAAACTATGACCTCTAGTTCTAGAACCAGCCATATCAAAATATCGATCCCTATCCACTCTATCATAACCATGAAGGAATTTAAAGACTGTCACCATATCCCCCCTCACTCTTCTAGCTTCGAGTGATGGTAAGTCTAATTCCCTCAGCCTCTCATCATAACTCAGATTGCGTATTTCTGGCACCAGCTTCGTGGCATGTCTTTGAACTTTTTCAAGCTTAGCTATGTGCTTTTTCAAGTGCGGATTCCAAAAGGGGGCTGCATATTCGAGTTTTGGCCTCACATAGGTTACATAAATATTTCTGAACATTTCCTTGTCCATGTGCCTGAAGGCTACCCTTACATTTGATAAGAATGCATATGCTGCCATTAATATGCCATTTATATGTATTTCTGGAGACAAATCTGCCAGTATGTTTACTCCTAGATCTCTCTCATTTTCTGTCTCTTGAAGTTGTACTCCAGCCACCGAGTAGTCAAGCTTGGGCCTTCTTGCACTTGTACCCATTCTCATTACCTTACATTTTGAAGTATTGAATTTCATTAGATACTTTTGTGACCACTCATGCAGATTATTTAGATCCTTCTGAAGTTCTCTACCATTGTTCTCGTTTTTTACTTTCTTCACAATCTTTGCATCATCTGCAAACATATTCATGAATGAATTTACAGACTCTGGTAGGTCATTTACATATACAAGGAACAAAAGTGGCCCTAAAACTGAACCCTGTGGAACTCCACTACTAACTCTTCTCCATTCAGACACTGAGTGTCTTACTCTAACCCTCTGTTCCCTTCCTTCTAAGTAAGTTTTTATCCATTCCAAAACATTTCCACCTATTCTAGCCATTGACTGCAGCTTCCTAATAAGTCTCCCATGTGGAACAGTGTCAAACGCTTTCTGGAAGTCTAGGAATATGCAATCTGCCCAGCCCTCTCTTTCCTGTAAGATTCGGCTTACCTCATCATAAAATTCTAATAAGTTTGTTACTGTTGATCTACCTTCTCTGAAGCCATGTTGCCTCACTGACAAAAAGTTGAAGGATTCCAAGTGAAGAGAGATATGTTTCCTTAGTGTGATTACCTAATTGTGATTACCTAATTGTGTTTACGGGAAAGAACCCAAAGATCGTATCTTCCCGTCTCCTGATCGGTTCCATTTTAGACTTAGTGATACTTATCATACCTGTCCTTAAAACTATGGATTGAGATAGCATTAACTACCTCCTCGCTTAGCCAATTCCAATTATCAACTACTCTTACACTGAAAAAGTATTTCCTTACATCCTGCAAACAAGTTTTCTTACGAAGCTTCAAA